>PVJC01030964.1:0-20888 GCA_004026665.1 Murina feae
ATTATTATTATTACTTAAAATATTACAAAGAGTAGTACATATGTCTCTTTCCAAAAATCGGGACTTTTTTAAAAATGCCGCAGGACGCGGGACAAATTGTTAAAAATCGGGACTGTCCCGCCAAAAGCGGGACGTCTGGTCACCTTATAATAAAAGTGACCTTTAGCATGAAGTTGGCCAGGGAAAGAGCTAGTGATCCTCAGTGACCTATAACCCAGAAGGAGAAGACAAGAGCTATCTCAAGTGCCTAGGTTTAACTATTCTAAGTTGGAGAACCTGATAATGGCGTCACCCACATTCTGCCTAGAAGCATCTTCTCCCACATTGTCTCATAGCCTATCCTCTCACTTCAGTCAGGCCTGCACTCTCAACCTGCCTCTTGAGAGGCCTTCCCTGATCACCCTATCTACAGGAACAATCCCAGTGAGGCACTCTCAATCCCTATTTTCTGCTTTATTTTTCTTCATTGCACTTATTAGCACTTCACAGTATCTGTACTTGCTTATTGACCATCTCATCCAACGGCACTTAATTCCCATGATGGTTTTGTCCACAGTTGTATCTCTGTGCACAGTAGAGGGTCGGCACAGTAAAGTGCTCAGGGCATGTCTGTGGAATGGTCAACTGAATGAAGTTTGGGTGCACTCATGCAAGTATTCCCACATGTAAACATCCCTTAAAAGGAACGCTGGAGAATCTCTGCCATAATCAACCATCACATGCTTTTCCAATTTGGAAATGATATACCTGAGAGGACCCTCAAGAGGAATACTCAAACCCCCGGGCTTAACATAGCATAGAATTTTGATGTAAGACTCTCAAACTTTACTGCGCATGTGAATCACCTAGAGAGTTTGTTTAAACTCAGCTAGCTGTCCTCCCCTCCCCCCAAGATTCTAATTCAGTAAGTGGGCGCCTGAGAACCTGAATTTCTAATGAGTTCCAGATGACGTTGATGGTGCTGATTTGGGGACCACAGTTACACATCACTTATTCTCTAAAATTCAGCTGTTGTGGCAGCAGGGATGGTTAAGTGTTTTAAGAAATTGAAGCACAGACATACTGTGAAGTACAATGTCAATTTTCCCTGCCTTTTTTTTAATAAATGAGGGACTGTTTAGAAATGGCTTGCTTACTGTGGGCTGACTCAGCACGGACTAAGGGTTTATCTCTCCTAAGTCATTATGTGTATCTGAGTACAAATTGTTCAGAAGAACTGATTGAAATAAGCCATGTATAAGTCAAGATAGAAGTTTCATGAGTGTGACCAGTTCTTGAACGTAGTGAATCTTTCAAGAGTTGACTCAGAAGGAAATATCAGAGGCTGGTCTGTGGGTGGGGAGGTGTCCATGAGGCTGACAACTTTGGAGTGGTCACAGGAAGCCAGTGTAGCCTGGAAGTTAGTGGCAGGCAGCCAGAGGGCTCAGGGTTGCCAGAGCTCATCACACAGAGTGTGGCTGTAATAGTTTGCTATCAGTGATCTGGGTCAGCCATCAGTGGCATCTGTTGCTTTTAAATGGTCCTCCTGAGCCTTTGGTTTTCATTTTTCTCTTATACCAAGGAAAGAAAAGAATTGAGCGTAATTGAATATCTCATAAAAAGGCAGATTCTATGTTGTTCCTATGCCCATTGCTCACATTTCATTGCAAAACTACTGTCATGGATGCTTATCAAGAACGGATACAGGGTAAACTATCACTAACATCTGAGGCTGTGAGTCCTCTTCTGGTTTGACTGTCAAAGAAATAAAATGCAGCCTCTCTGTATTAGTTGGTTCTAAATACATTTCCCAAATGTACAATGTTTGTGATGGGTAAGAGCAACAGGCGAGCAAGGGAAAGGAATTTTCAATACTCTTGGTAGGTGCTGGATGTGTGTTTCTTTATCAAGTGGTAGGATTAAATCACTGAGTAAACATAAAATAAAATTTTGCCTCTATGTATTACTATAGATCTTTCAAAGGCCAAAGACCCTTTTCTTTACCATTGATGTTTGCTTCCGAGCCAATCCAGAAAACTGTTTGTGGGCTCATTCTGATATTTAGAACAATAAGACCGCACCTCTACTTAGGCTGGTTTTTCATAGCTGTGGTAACCAACTCTCCACATCCATTACCCTAACATACTTTCCATATTCTTCCCCAAAATAAAAGCAAGGTGTTGCTTTCATGGAGACCCACCTGGCCCTCTACTCCATCCGAAAAATGCTACTTAGATTTGGTTGAAATTTGGTTACATTTGAAGCTGTCCCACAGGCTATTTTCTGCCCCAAATCCTTCCAGCAGCAAACCTTCCTCCCATTCTGAAACTTTATTTATTTCTGTTATTCCAGATGCATGTGCCAATCAGTTTAGCTCCTGCCAATTCCTGTTTATTAATAATGCTAACGAAAGAATTGAAATTCTACCAGATTTCAATCGCTTTTTTCATGCCTCAATAATGAGTCGTAAAAGAGATGAATTCTGATATTGTCTCAGCAACTCAAAGGACTCGGTACAATCAGAAATTTGACTGGCTTTTCCCTACCTTGCACGAACTCAGGAGGGCTATTCGTACTGCTAACCGCCACTGTATATGTGCAGATAATTTGCATTTTCATTGTTCTTTATTTTATGTTATTAGTTATTCATGAGATGAATATCGCATTCAACAACTAATCTATAAAGCTTTCACTTTAAATAACAATGCACCGTTTTGTTGTAGGAGGTGGGATGGAGGATGGACAGCCCATTTAGAAATCTTGTATGAAGAGTTGAATAATGAATGACACGAGGGCTCTTCCTTGCCAAACGTAAAATCAGTATCTCAAAGTGGCAGTAGAGTTGGAAGAAACAGACTATACTACATAGGTTTGTACATACAAGGGCCATGTTAGCCAGCTGGACCTACTGAGAAAGGTCCCTCACCAGCCAGCCTAAGGGAAGAGAAGGTCAGATTTCACCGTAGTACGCAATGAACCTGTAAATGACTAATTAGTCCTCTCAACAAACAGCACAATCTGCATGTGAGGCAGAAACCAACACAGAAAGCATCTAACTTGTTTTGTTTGTTTGTTTTTCCAGTTGGATATTATCCAAGTTTCATACACATTGCTTTCCACTTTTCCCAATAAAGCCTCATGTCTATCTTAACAGAAATTGAAAAGAAGAAACATGCAAAGATCCCATGCTCTTTCCTGGTTTCAGAAAAGAGGACATTACTTCTGTGAAAACCATTCAAATTGGAACGTGAGGTCCCAGCTGTGTGGGGAAGCTGCAAGTGAATGCAGACTCCATGGACTTAGCTGGGCATCCTTGCCGATCTTGATGCAAAAGCTGATATAGATAAACCCTCGATAAGTTAGTTTTAAAAGCAGATCAATGATTTCATTTACCAAGAGGGGAGCACAGGGCCTTTCCTATACTCAAAGGATTTCCCTGGAATCCCCTGTGGTTATCTAGGCAGGGGCTGCTTCGCCTTGGAGACAGTGAATTGCTAGGCCTTGACTTGCTTAGGAAGGAGGTAACTGTCCCTCTGAGGGAATAAAAAAATCCATAAGGAGACTCCATATTTTCTTCAATAATACAACTTTGAAACTCAGAAATTCTGATAGAAAAATACGGGTAACAGCAGTAATATGACCTAATAGCAATGGATAAAATAGAGAAAAATAGCAATCTAAGGGCTAAGATTTTTGAAGAAGGGGGAATACATCTTTTTCATCCTTTCATCTCTGCCAGTATTTGATATTTGGTAAATGCTGAAGAATGATAACAACAATGACAAGTAACATTTATTTATGGGACTTCTTATGTGCCAGGCACAATTCTAAGTACATCACGCATTTCAATTCACGTTACCCTAAAGAAATCCTGTCACTGAGCTATTGTCATCATCTCTATTTTATAGATGAGGAAAATGAGGCACAGAGAGTTTATGAAACTGAACCAAGATCACACAGCTAATAAATGGCAGAATGGGATTAAGATTCAGGGGTTAAGATCCAGAGCTTTTATGCTAAACTAAAGGCCTGATGCATGAAAATTTGTGCAAGAGTAGGCCTTTCTTCCCCCGGCTGCAAGCACTGGCTTCCCTCCGGCACCTGGGACCCAGGTTGCTTCCTTCTGGCCACCCACAGGTACCCGGGACCTGGGCAGGTTTCCTTCGGGCTGCTCACAGTCACCTGGGCCCCAGCTTTGTCAGAAAGGATGTCTGGAATCTGGGAGACGTCTGGTCTAATTAGCATATTACACTTTTATTATTATAGACTGCTTCTTGTTTATACAGTGTAACAATAGCTCAGTAGAATTGTAGAATTTTATTTAGGAAATTCTATTTCCTCAGATTGGAAATGTGAGCTCAAGCAAAATCGAAAAGTCACACCTAAAATCTAGAAATACCAAACACACACATACATACACAAACACACACACGTACACATACACATACACACGTACACACATACATATGGGAATTCATGGTGACTATATATGTATAATTTTATGCTCATTATATTATAACAACAGTTAGTTTAAAATGACTGATAGTCTCTGAGAAAATTTAATTCTTTTAAAACTTTAGAATCTATCTGGCCAACAAATTACTTGACCACATTTGTAGATATTTCTTAATTGCAAATATTGTATCAGTTGAGGATAAAGATTGTGAAGATTGTGGTATTTCTTTTGTCCCCTCCTTTGCCCTTTCTTCCATATCCAATTCTTCTGTTGTTCCCACACCCAGCTGTCTCCTTCTGGCTAGTGTCTATGGGAGGCACCCTTTTTCTACCACAAAAGGAAACTTATGTAGTACATATGTCCCACACCCTAAACACTCAACTTCTGTATATGATGTTTTAGCTCTGAAACCTTTTATTTTTACAAATAAAATTTAATTAAATGTCTCAGATCTGAATGTATGAGAAGCAGTACAGAGGGCCTAGTACCTCTTTGCTGAGCCCTTTCCCAACAACTAGCTTACAAAGTGTCTGAGAGCCAGGACAGATCCTAAGCCACTGTTTAGACCCAAACAAATACCTTATTTGTGGTAGAGATTTGACTGAGCCACTTGCAAGGGTATTTGAGGCATGTCTCAAAGAAGAGTCCATACATGGTTGTTTCAAACCCCAGAAAGTTCAGTCCTCCCTTAGGCCTGTCCTCCTGGCCCCTCAGCTGGGCCTTTTGTATTGACCAACAGTTTAACCACTAAAGGGGCCACATGAGGACAATAAGTGACTTCCCGTCCCTTAGGAGGAGGGTGCCTTTGTTGTCTCTCCCTCCCATTTCTCTAAGCTTAGCCCCTTAGCTTCCTTTGTGTTATTCTTCCTGCCCCCTCAAGCTGCTTGAGCTCTGCCCAAATGTGGCTGTCATTACCTTGCAAAAGGCCATACTCCCATTTAAAAAGGTGTGTGTGTGTGTGTGTGTGTGTGTGTGTGTGTAGGTGTGTGTGTGTGACTCCCACACAGGTTCCACCGCATGAGCACCAATAACAGTCCAATGAGCTTCCTTCTTTATGATGCCCTGTTCAGCTCAAAGACCCATCCCAGGGCCAGTGAGGAGGATACCAGAAAGCTCCTGCCCAGGAGCAAGGAGAGGAGAATATAATTCTTTAGAAGGAACACTTATTCTTTGCTTGGGGGATAGAAGGGGAAACTACTTGAATATTTGTTGATTCTATTTGAATGCTTCAAAAGTTTTAAACTGCTCCCCCAATTATGTGGTTTAGCTTTAAAAATTACACAATTAGGTATGTTCTTTGTAAAAAAAAAAAAATAGAAAATACAGATGAAGACAAGAGGAAGAAATGAGCTATAATTCCTCTAGATGTTTTTCTAGGGACATATGCTTACAAAGTGGGATAACAGTATTTTATGTATTTCAATTTCATTGTAATCATCTTTTGATACCTAGTGTATGCATCTACTGCATCATTTGCAGAGTTTGAAAAAAATTTTCTGAACAAATTCCCTACTGCCATGCTGTTAGATTGCTTCCAAGCTTCCTCTGCTTCGAGCATCACTGCAGTGATGGAGCGATGAGCAGGTCAGGGGAGAGAAAGAGGCCGGGGTTCAGAATGGGTCCAAATCCTCAACAGCCGTGTAACTTGGACACTTGGACACATTTTATAAAATCCTCCCATGCCTCGTTTCACCATCTGTTTCAGGGGAGAGTAATTGTAAGAACATAGTTCGTCAGACTGTTCTGAGCCTTAAGCAAGAAAATATATGTAAAGTACTGAGCACTGTGCCCAGCTCAATTTGAGCAGCCAATAAATTTGGCTGTAATTAAGTAACTCACTATAAGATTACTTCTTGAGTGCATTCCTAGAAAGGAAATCAAAGGGTCATTGGGCCCGAACATTCTTGAGAATATTTATTCATAATTCTACTTATTGTCCAACTTCCTGCCCCCCCCCTCCCCGTGAGTAAGAGGAGAAGTAAGAGACTGGCTTTCCACACTCTCCCTCACGTTGGGACATCATCCTTTTTTACAGAAGGCAGCATGGGAACATGGTAAACACAAGTTGTGAGGTTTAGACCCAGCTTTGCTACTTATTCCAGAACCATGTGCCTTGTACCCTATTCTCTTTGTTAAGAAAAGAGGAAAGCTGGTGGCAGTATTCACCCTAAAAACCATATGGTAGAGTGAATAAACTAAATTATGAAACTACTTTATCAGCTATAGCTGGTCACCCACATGGGAAGTATTTTAGCCCACCTGGGATTTGGCTCTAACTACCCTAGAATCTTTAGAAAGTAGATTTCCAATTCAATTCAATACAATGTAAAGTTAATTGAGCATCTATTATGTGTCAAATACTGAGGAAGACACTGAAGTTAGTTAGAGAAAGAAACAACAATGGAAACAGGTACCATGTAAAAATATAGCTGAGAGTCCTGACTGGTTTGGCTCAATGGATAGAGCATCGGCCTGCAGACTGAAGGGTCCCAGGTTCGACTCTGGTCAAGGGCATGTACCTTGGTTGCGGGCACATCACCAGTGGGGCATGTGCAGGAGGCAGCTGATAGATGTTTCTCTCTCATTGATGTTTCTAACTCTCTATCCCTCTCCCTTCCCCTCTGTAAAAAAAATCAATAAAATATATTTTAAAAATATATATATATATAGCTGAGAGGGAATCCTCAGGAAGGCAGGGGAGGGTATTTGATACAATCTAAATAAAATTAAATCAAATCTGAACACTTAGCTTTATACTTTTCCTTACTTATTGAGAGAGAGAGAGAGAGAGAGAGAGAGAGAGAGAGAGAGAGAGAGAGAGACCAATTTGCGGTTCCACGTATTTATGAATTCATAGGTTGCTTCTGGTGCCCTGAACAGAGATTGAACTGCAACCTTGGCATACCAGGATGGTGCTCTAACCAACTGAGCTACCCAGCTAGGGCTTTAAACTTTTAATCCCATTAAAGTGTTTATCTAAGTTGCCTATCACCCCAAACTCTTCTAAAGCCCAGAAATTGAGGGGTACAGAGGTTCCTGAACAATCACAACATCCATCACAAAAAGAAAAACAGAAGAAAAGAAGTAGAGCGAGAAAAACAAACCTAAGAACCTCTGCCTCGTCCTGTATGTCTGAAAGTATGCCCCCGTGTTCTTCACCTCTACATACTTGATGTGGCGCCTGCCCAGGAGCGTCTGGCATCCTGTGGCCAGAGAGAAGGGACAGAGGAAAGGAAAGACGCTTGTGGGCCTGGCACACACATCTTTCTCCACCAACCAGGAGAGCCCAGCCTCACCCCCCAAGTCCTGCCTTGTTCTTATTCTCAGCCTTCACAAGCTCCTTCTCTGTCTCAATCAGGTCTGATCTGCCTTTAGCAGACGATGATAGGAATAAATAGCAGCATAGATTTTGGCATGCATATGCTTTCTTCTCTCCTTAATCTTCTATCAAAAAAAAAAAATCTTCTTTCTTTTACAAGCTTCTATTGTTTCAGAAAAAAAAAAAAAATTAAGGCAGGAAAAACTGTGACCATCATGGAGGACATCTCCTTATAGCAAAGCTACTTATTTCATTATCAGCAGGGCTGATCTTAATTTACAGTAGACATTGCTGGTCCTGCATTTTAGTTGAAATAATGGAAATGCTTCTTTCTGAAACTTGTAATGAAAAACATAAATAGTGTTTTAATGATTAACATTGGCTAATTCCACTGATGCTGAGTAGCATGTGCTAAAGAGATGGATTATCTCTGAAACATAATTTTACTAAGCACTGCTATGTAATTTGTTAAGCATTTAGTAATAAGTATGTCTAATAAAATACAAAAAAATATTTAGAAAATGAACCGTAATTTTAATATAATTTTAATTAATGGGAGTGCAATTGCAGTGGTTTAAATTACATTCCCAGTGGTAAGAAGCCTTTCAAACCTAATTTGTAAGCCAAGATGGTGGCTCGAATGACTGGCAGCAAAGTTTCTTCAACAGATTTCATGGGGCATGATCCAAAGATAATAGGTTCTCAGCCCAATGACAATCCAATTACAATGCCAATCAAAGCCAACTTCATGCGCTCTAATTATCAGATTTAGCTGTCAGCTCAAATACAAACATAACACTTTTATTTAAATAAAAATTTAATTTAGAAAAAAAAAAAAAGACGACTTCATGTGTGATTTATTGAGACTGCCAGAGCAATCTAACTTATTTCCCTGGTAATATAATAAAATCAGTCTTGTATTAAAAAAAAAAAAGTGAAAACTTTCTTTTTCCCCCTCCCCCCACACACCCCAATCTCCTGCATCTGCTGTGCTATATTATTTAGGAGTTAATTTAAGAAAGAAAAAAAAAACATAACCTAACATGGCAGCAGATATTTGCCAACTAGAAGTAGGTTAAATAGTAGAGTAGCAAGGTTTTGAGGAGATGAAATTCCAAATGAATAAATGGCAAAACCTAATTAGCTTTTACTCGTCATCAGGAAAAAACCATGTTTCAACTAAAACCCATTCACATAGGCCTGAAGCTGAGGCCTCGCTTTCCCTGGTCCCTCATTGACTCACAAAAGAAACACAGGCAAGACTGAGAGAAAGGTGAGGCCAACATTTACCTTTAAAATTATTTTCAAAGACCCACATTACGTGATTTTAAGACATTTGATATTCAAATTATAAGTAGTAATAAACCTACAGCCACAGTAATGGGTAGAGATGACCCCAAACGAAGCCCTGACACTCTCAGCTTTTGCCATAGGTTGATCTTTAGGATTAAGAGTAAGGAGAACCTCCTGAGGCAGCAGTGCCCAATGGAAATGTAGTGTGAGCCATAAATAAGAGTCATATATGTCATTTGAAATTTTCCAGTAGCCACATTTAAAACAGTAAAGAGAAACAAAATTCATTTGAATAAGATATTTTACTTAACCTAGTGTATCTAAAATATTATCATTTCAATATCAAATCACTTTTTAATTATTAATGAAAAATTTCACATTCTTTTTTTCACAGGAAGCCTTCAAAACTGATGTGTATTTTGCATGGACAGCATACCTTAATTCAGGCACATTTCACCTGTCCAGTGACCACATGGTTAGGGGCTACTGTACTGGGCGATTACGTCTTTTTGAATCTGACCCCAGAAGCCAAAGCTGCCTTTAAGGTTTAGTTGTATGGCTCCAAAGACCACCTACTCCCAGGGAAAAATATATTTACTGGTTTTCCAAAGAAGCTAAAATCTCCTCTAGTATTTTATTTTCTTAAAACTGGATTAATATCTTACCTCTACCCTACCCCCCCCCAAAAAAAAAACACATTTAAAAGTTTTGGGGAGTTTGTTACTTTTCCAAAATATTTCTTGTGAACATGTACTAATATGAAGATATGCAATCCTTTCACAATATGGATTTGCATAAAATTAAGACTTGCCTTAGGATCCCTGCATGGGAGGCAGAGGCGTAACACGATGAGAACAATCATGGTGAGGTGCAGGGAAGTAAAGGGAAGCTTTGCCTCTGCTAGCTCCAAGACCCTGGT
The DNA here is from genome assembly GCA_004026665.1 of Murina feae. Classification (NCBI taxonomy): domain Eukaryota; kingdom Metazoa; phylum Chordata; class Mammalia; order Chiroptera; family Vespertilionidae; genus Murina; species Murina feae. Next base: position 9,967 of record PVJC01030964.1, read on the forward strand.
CACAGACAGGATTCTCTGGAAACCTTCCTCTGGCATCTCCCTTGTTAATTTAGGGGGTGCTTTGTAAGCCTACACTTAGGGACATACTTGCCCACACTGACACTCTCCCAGAGTGTCTTCCCATCCTTATCCCAGAGACCAAGATGGTACCCTGAGTGCCCATCTCCACACTTCTGAATTCTTTTCCAGTTTAAAGGTGCTTAAAATGTCCAAACCTATCACATAATGTTAGACAAGATTCACAGCAGGTTAAAACAAAGAGCTAATTTGTTTCATTTTGCATACTTGGAGTTGGGAGTCACTTGAATTGCACATGCAAATAGATGCAAATCTGGGTTTCTCCAGATAAATTAAATGGGGGAAAAAAAGTCTTTTAGTATTAGTAATATTCAGAAATTTTGTGCTCTTTATAAGGAAACTAGAGGCCCAGTGCAAGGAATATGAGCACTGGGGGTTTGGGAGGTTTCCTTTACCCTGGCCTAAGCCCTCTTGTGGTCCAGGACTCCTCAGGGGATGTCTACCTCCCAGCTTAGGCCCACTCCTTGTGGGGACTGGGCCTGAGCCAATAGTCGGACATCCGTCTCATAGTCCAAGACCCCTTGCTTCTTACTGCCTGCCTGCTTGCTGTTCCTTACCACTCAGCTCCTGCTCCTTAGCACTGCCATGAAGGCAGGAGAGGTTTCCACCACCACTGCTGCACTTGCCAGCCATGAGCCTGGCTTCTGGCTGAGTGGCACTCCCCCTGTGGAAGTGCACTGACCACCAGAGGGCAGCTCTTGCATTAAGCATATGCCCCCTGGTGGTCAGTGCACATCATAGCGACCATTTGTTCTGGTCATTCCCTCTTAATGGTTGTTTGGCTTTTATTATGTAGATGATTTCTTTTCTCCCATTCCAAATGTGAATAGCTTTCTCAGTTCTATCTGAATAAAACCAAAACTTACCAGACTTTAAGGAACAATAATTTTTATAAAGATGGAACCAGACATTAGTCAGATTGACATCATACTATATTTAAGCTATAATCATTACATCTTAAATGCAACTCTCCCAGAAAAACAAAACAAAACAAAAACACTAAAAATTTCTTACTAAAGAACAAAGAAGTTCTCCAAATAAATCTTTGCTTTAGGTCTGACAACAATATAATTAAAAGTGCTTCTAAGACTAGAAAGAATAATAATACATTTGAGGAATGTTAAGATGACAGATAGGAGAATACACAGAGCCATTGGTTATTATTTTCAATAATAGCAACATATTTCATGGTACTTTACGTGCATTTTTCCACTCTACTTCCAGAATCAATCCATAGCCTTATAGCGATTGATTGTGTTCTTATGACAACACTGTGAGGTAACATGACTGGTATTATCATCCCTTACTTGGATATCACTTCTTGAGTTCTAGCTCCTCCCTCTGTCTTTCTTCAGATTAAAATCAGATCTAGTTGCCTCCTATATAACTGAACCTGGGCAGACTAAAGACATCTCACCTTCACAGGTCCAAAGTCAAGCACAATCATTCCCCACAAAACCTGTCCTTCAGGAGTCCCTTATCTTGGTCCATGGCACGGTCATCTAACTTGGCAAACAGGAACATTAAATCATACTCAAATCTTTCTTCTCTGGTTTTATCCTCAGACCTAAACATGTACCAAGTTAGATATACATGCCTTTAACAAAAATCACACCACAAATCTTAACAGTAACAGAGAGAATCGCCACTAGGTAGGAATTCACAGTCTCCCACTCAGACCCTGGAATTCACTTTCCCTTGGGGCACTTATGCTAATTACTGTGGCTAAGGCTGTGCAGAGGGGCTACCATTGCATGTTTTAGACAAACAAGAAAATACAACTTTTTCTTCAATTCCCCAAAGCCTAGCTCAGACAAAGTGAAAACAAGACTCCACTAAGCAGGGATAATACAAAGAAAATAAATACAGAGAATAACAAGCAACTAGATACTCTAATACATGAACTATAGCTCAGTCATTTTAATGTGTAGGCCTCCAGGGATGAATGGTCCTTGCTTAGCTCCCAATTGCTGCCAGTGGCAGGTGGTCTTTCCCTGTCCCTTAAGAGTGAACAAAAAGCTCCAGTCACTATGCCTCCCACGAAGGGTTGACCTGAAGGAATGAGATCAGAGAGAGACGAGTCTTCTAGCCTGGTTGAGGTCATTATTATGAAATTCATTTCCCTACATGAGGATCAAAATTTCCCAAACATCTGTTAGGGACACCAACCTAGTCCACTATACTCACCGAGGCCTGGGCTTATCTATGGCCTCAAAAACTCAGCATTCAAAATCCAACTCAATGAACCTAAGGCATGTGCAATGTATACACACAGTGCCAGGAGCTCTTGTATTCGTCCAAGTACAGTATTTTTTAAATGCCTCTCAACTCTACCAGCCCCCACTCCCAAAGTCCTGTTCGTCAGTCATTTCTATTTCCTTTCATAATAATTTACATGAGAGTTTTTTTTAAATAATAAATTAATTCACATTCATCTGAATATCTTTGCAAAAATAATCAGAAATTTGAAGACAAACCAAAAAATAAGTCACCAGGACCTCAGGATCTGCACCATCTGTTATCTGAATGCATGCAATGGCCCATCAGTTCCTTTAAATTCCAGGCTCTCCCCACTACAGTTCAGCCGAGATATTACCCTTGCATTACATTAATTTTACATGGATTAGACATAGGTTCATTCAGCAAGAACTTTTACTGATTAGCTCCGAAGTGCTAGAAATTGTGGGACATTACTGAAAACAAACTGACCCTTGTTTTCACAGAGATCACAGTCACTTTCATGCTGGTACCCACACTGCCTTTGGAATATACTCCAAATACCTCAAACAGTGTTTTTGCTCCTTTTCATGAGACATTGCTGAATCAATTGTCCATAATACCATAGCCTTAACTTGTGCTCCAACCACAGTGCATCCTCTGCAATTCTTCTAGGCATCCCTCTGCTTTTATAAATGTTATTTCCTCTACCTGGATTTCCATCCCCTACACACACACAACCCACCATTTGCCACCACCCCGACCCTGGGAAGATAGTTGGCATTCCAAAAATATATGTTAACCATGGTGGTGTGGCTCAATTGGCTGGGTATTGTCTCATGCAACAGGAATTTGCCAGTTTCATTCCCGGTCAAGGACACGTGCCTCGGTTGCAGGCTCAATCCTCTGTAAGTGAGCATGCAGAAAGTCAGCCAGTCAATGTTGCATTCTCACATGGATATTTCTCTCTCTCCCTTCCTCCTTCTCTAAAAATAAACTATATATATACTATATAATAAAAGAGTAATATGCAAATTAGGTGTCATTCCATCACAAAGATGGCCATCCTCACAGCCACAAGATGGCAGCACCCAGTCTGGCACAGCCCCACCACTGAAGTGGTCAGGCCTGTTAGCCAGTCAGGTGGCAGGAGGGGCAGGGGGGGGGGGCAAGGGGCAGAACAGGCCATCAGAGGGGACTGGGGTCCCCTGCCCAGGCCAGAGGCCTTTGCCAGAGGCCTCAGGCATGAGCAAGGGCAGAGCCAGTGATCAGAGGGGTATGAGGATGTCCTACCCAGGCATAAGGCCTGGGCCAGAGAACTCAGGCCTGGGCAGGGGCAAGGCCAGAAATCGCAGGGGTTTGGGCTCTGTGATGCCAGCGATCAGAGGGGCTTGGGGGTTTTCTGCCCAGGCCTGCAGCCTTAGTCAGAGGCTGCCAGTGGGGCAGGGGCAGAGCCTGTGATCGCAGGGGGTCTGGGGGTCTCCTACCCAGGACTGCATCATTGGCCAGAGGTTATAGACCTAGGCAGGGTGGAGCTGGGATTGGAGGAGCGAGGGTGGTGGGGAGGAGCCAGTGATCGGGGTAAACTACAGAAGAAACACCTTTTCTTACCACTCATTGGCTAAGCTCCCTGTATGCCACTGGTAATATTCTTAGTAACTTGGTTAATAAGAATCCCTATAGGTGATCTAGGGTTTTTCCACCACATTCCTGAAGAAAAACAATGAAGATGCACTGCTGGAGGGCTAAGAAATGTCATATCCTGCCCTAGCCAGTTTGGCTCAGTGCGTAATGCCTGAGCCTGCTGACTGCAGGGTCCGGGTTCAATTCTGACCAAGGGCATGTACCTAGTTGCAGGCGCCTCCCTGGCTGGGGCCCATGTCAGGGCATATGCAGGAACAACCAATCAAAGTGTTCCTCTCACTTTGATGTTTCTCTCTGTTTTTCCCTTCTCTTCCACATTCTCTAAAAATCAATGGAAACATATCCTCAGATGAGGATAAAAAAAAGAAAGAAAGAAATGTCATATCCTATGAAAGACACATCTTGAAAATGCCTAAAGAAAGTTGTCATTTTTTCATGGCGAAGGGACTGGAGTCTGTGTTAATGAAAACACCTTGGTGGCTGCAGTGACTGGCAGTGGCTGTATCAGAGGGGTGATGGGGCTGGTGGTTTCCCCTGATTAGCTTAGTCTAATCTGATAAAACAGTAATATGCAAATTGGTGTCACTCCATTACACCTAAGCCATGCCCACCAGCCAGAGTGACAGTATGCAAATTAACCCAGCCAATATGGTGGCCGGCAGCCACGGAGCTGGAACAAGCAGGAGGCTTGCCTCGGCGATGGAGGAAGCTAAGGTACCCACCTGCCTTGGCCTGCTGTGGCCTCCGCTCAAGGCAACAAAGTTCTAATTATAGAAGATAAATAAACCCCAGATACCTGCTTCCAGCTGGCTTGGGCTCAAGGAAGTGCTGGGAGTCTGGGTTGTCAGGGGCAACCCGACCTGGGCTCCAGTTAAAGGAACAAAGTTTCAATCATAGAAGATAAATAAATCCCAGATACCTGATTCCAGCCAGCCTTACTGCAAACAGCCATCAGCCACTCACCCAGGTTGGCCAGGCATGCCAGCAGGGACCCCTCCCTGAAGGGAGTATGGCCAGGCCGAAAATGGCCATCAGCCACTCACCCAGGCTGGTCAGGCACCCCAGTGTGACCCCCACCCTTATCTGGGACACCCTTCAGGGCAAACCAGCTGGCCCCCACCCATGCACCAGGCCTCTATCCTATATAATGAAAGGGTAATATGCAAATTGACCCTAACAGCAGAAACACTGGGAATGACTGGTCACAATGACACACACTGACCACTAGGGGGCAGATGTTCAATGTAGGAACTGCCCCTGGTGGCCAGTGCACTCCCACAGAGGGAGCTCTTCTCAGCCACAAGCCAGGGTAACGGCTGCCAGTCCAAAATGGCCCTGGTTTCCTCCTTCCTGAGGCCTCATTCTATTGCTGAGATACAAAATACTTTCAATAATAATCCATCTGAGTTGTGCCTAGTACAATGCATCTCAATGAATTTACTTGCCAAAACAAATCAATCTGGTGTCCCTGTCTCTGCTACTGAGAGCTGGCTCAAAGTGGAGTCAACTTCCTTCCCATTTCTTTCCCTCCATTCTTCCAATTTGTTTTCAAGTTCACAGACTTTACCACCACATTCATCCACTCTCTTCCCTCTATTCTCACTTTCCCAGTAGAATTGAGGTCCTCATTACCTTCTAGACTACTGCTACAGACCTTTCCTGGACACCCATCCACACCAATTCCAACTTTTCCCTGATCCACTATCAATCTTTCTAAAGTATATCTCCCATCACATCTCTCCTATACTCAATAACTTTTTGTGATGGCCCATTAATTTAGTCTAATTAATTTGCCTGACATTCAAGCCCTTCCCAAGTAGAAGTTACCTTAGAGTTCCATGCCTCACCATTCCATAGGTATTTCATACTCTATTGATATAGTGCTGCTAACCATTTTCCCAACATGCTTCACTTTCCCAGCTTGTGTCATTTTTTGCACTGTTATCTCTGCTTCAAGATAATCTTCATAAATAAAAATACTGCCTACCCTCAAAGTCCTTTTCATGAAACCTCTGTAGATTTTCCTAAACAAAAGTGTTCCTCTCTTTTAAACCCCTGTAACATCTGGTTTATCCTTCTCCTGTGGCTTTTATAGTTCTTCCTTCATTCTATCTCTTTATATCCTCATTTTATCCATCTTAAAAGGCTTCAATCTCCGTAATGGCAGATGAGGTAGGCAAAATTACAAAATGGACCCTCCAGATTCCTGGCCCTTGGTGTACACACCTTCTCTGAGTTACTCAATTATTAATCAAAGTAATGCTGTGAAAAGATTTTGCAAATGGAATTAAGGTCCCAAATCAGTTGATACTAAAATGAAAAGATTATCTGAGTGGGCCGAACCTAATTACAAGAATCCTTTAAAGGCAGAAGTTTTCTCCACCAGAAAGAGGAGTATGGGGAGGAGGGGGTCAAAAGGGAAAAATAAATAAATAAATAAATAAATAAATAAATAAATAAATAAAATGTTTACTGAAAGTGGGGGGAAAAAAGAGAGTTGGAGAATCAAGGTACAAGGGGGAAGGTCCTGGCCAGGTAGCTCAGTTGGTTAGAGTATTGTGCCAACACACCAAGGTTTCGGTTTTGATCTCCAATCAGGACACATAACAAGACTCAACCAATGAATGCATAAATAAGTGGAACAACAAATCAATGTTTCTATCTCCCTAAATTAATACATTTTTAAAAAATGCAAGGGAGATTTGAGAAATGAGACGTTCTCTTTTCTGGTTTAAAGATAGAGGGGACCACATGGCAAGGAATGCAGTCCACTTCTATCTGTGAGCATCCTATAGCAAGGAAGCCCTTAAGAAAACAGAGGCTTCAGTTCTATAACAACAAAGAACTGAATTCTTCCAAGAATGACCTTGGAAGTGGAATATTTCCAGAGCCTCTAGACAAAAACATAGCCCAAATGACACCTTGATTTTACCCTACTGAAACCCTGAGCACAGGACCCACCCATGTGTTGAACTTGTGACCTGTGAAGCTTAATAAATGGGTATGGATTTAAGTTTGTAAATTTGTGGAAATTCATGAAACAGTACTTTAAAAAAATGAATACACTGGAATACTATCTCATTCCTGTTATTATACTGAGCAATACCAACCTGAGTGGCTTGTATATAGGAGTATATCAATAAATAATTAACTTCTAATTGCATAAAATATTTGAGATGCAATCTCATTGGTGAGAACAAATACATAAACAAAATTAAGGCACACAAGATGAAGTATTTATGTCTTTAATTAGAGAGAATTTGGAAAATTCTTAATTTATTAACTCTAATAATGTTATATTCTAGCACATCTTGAAAATCCTGAATATAAGACCCTAGAACAAACTCAGTTTTGAACATTGGTTTTGGTTTTTAAAAAATACACAAGCGTGACCATTTACTGAAAAACACGCCTAGTGACGTCGCTGAACTGGCACCTCATTCTCTACCTGTGGTGGCAGTGAAAAACCCTGACATCCACATTTCCAAATGCAGAATGTCAACTCTTAAATAAAATCTTCCCTTTAGCGCTACTGCCCTCTTCCTATTAATTTCTGAAAATGATGTTTCTCTCTTCTGGTCTCACAATGTGACCAAACTTGAAGATTGCTGACATTTCTTTTTCTTGAAGCTAAATACTAGACCTAAACCTCCTTGCTCTACACCTGCCATAAAGGTCTGCCCAACAGAGAGAGAGATCCACCGTCAAGGCCAAGTTAGCTCCAAGGCCTCGGGGGTCACTCAACACACTACAGTTCATCTTTCTCATTAGCTAAATGAATTCCCAAGACTGACCTCTTAGACCAATTGTCATATTCTAATGAAAAATTTAAAACAAAAGGCCAGGAAAAGTATAGTGGGCACAGCATCATAATGACCCAAAGGGAACCCCTGACCTTCCTGTTGGCCTCTGTACTCTGGTCACTGTTTTCAATGAAACTGTGGAAAGATTTGTAAGCAACTAAACATGTACTTTGGGCCATCCATAAGTTTTGTGTTGGTACAGACTATTATTTACCCAATAAAACATAACTGTAGTAGAGACCCAATAATTCAGCATCTGAGAGGGATGTGCTTCAGAAGAAGTTATTATGGTCCATCAGATCAAAAATTTGCTTTTAAAGAAGTGTCCAAATACAGATGTACACAATAGGCTCAAATTATTACAGTCAATTTTGCCAAATAATACACATTTTTAAAATTGCTGTAACACCTATCATGTACCTCCCTGTGTACTTTTCCCACATAAATAAGGGACTTCAGTGTTTAAAGAAAATGAAAGAGAGAAAATAAAGGACATGCGAGCCACCATTTCAAAATAATAAAGACTATTACAAATGTAGAGAAGCCCCCAAATCTAAAAGATAGAGACGTGTATTTTCTAATTCACATTGTGCAGGTTACTTTTATTTATTTATTTTTTCAAGTCCCATCGGCTGAAAAAACACTGTCAGCTTTTACTCTAAATGTTCTGCATGTTGTCTGTTGTGTGTGTTATTTTAAAAGGTCTGAACAAAGAGCTTGCCTATTGTAGGCAATTTGGAGAACCACCAAAGTTACAATAGCTAGTGAATATCATTGCTTCTTTTGGTTTTGTTCCATGAAAAGAAATCAAGGCATCTCTCTTTGATGTCTATTTTGTTTTCTGTTTTTGTAATCACTTGTGCATATGGTGTGTACATACAGAATGACGGAGGCTCAAGTTCATGAGAATAATGATAAAATTAAAAATCAAAATTTCTTAATGTTAAAAGGCTTGAGTAGGATAAATACCTCAAATTTCAGACACAAACAGTAAATAGCTGAGATTTATCGAAAGTTTATTTGCATTAATTAATGCTTTCCATTTTAGGAGTATACATTCAAAATAAAATCACCATTCTACAAGCATCAAGAGTTCTGGAAGTGCTCATATGGTGATTTTGTATGTGTTGTTCTCTTTCTGCATCACCCCCAACGATGTGTGTGTGTTGTGTGTGTGCGCGCACATGTTCTCTCTTTCTTCTTCTCTATCCCTCCTCTTCTCTTTCTCTCTTATTCTCTCTTTCCTTCTCTCATTCCCTCTCTTCCTCTCATATGTACGGAGAAAACATTAAAGTGGCCCTAACTTTAGTTTGTTTTGACTCAAGATACTAAAGGTCATATCATAACCTATCTTCTTCTATTCATCCATTTTACTATTTTAAAATAAATTTCTTAAACTATTTGATGGATCTGTGTCATTACAATTTTATGAAAACTTAAAGTCAGAACCTTCCTTTCCCCTTTTATCAAGATCAGTTTTGTGGGGGGTTTTTTGTGTTTTTTTTTTCCTTCTGCTTAGAAATGATCCCTTCAAAAAGTCAGCAAAATATTTTGGCTGTCTTCAGCAGCACTTTGGGCTTCTCTGTTACAAATTGTATAAACATTTTCTAGACAGGGGAATTTGAAGGGTTTAAATTATTTTTTAAATGATGTCTGTATTCTGATACATTCACAGTTGCAAAAGGAAGATGGAGGCAAGGAAAGCTACCACAGAACATAATGTGTCTGGAATCAGGGGACTATTGAGCTCTATGCAAATCTGGGAAGGATAAATATCTTCCTCATGCATTATCTACAGCAAGGACTCTGAATTTCCCAGGCTGATGAAACAAATGCTCTCGCTGGATGTAGTCTGTCATTCATATTGAGCTCACATATTTTACTTCCTGAAACCAAACAAACACTGATAAACTACTTCAGTGAGCCTTTCATCAAAATTTCGGCAGTATGCAGTTGGCGGCAGAAAGATCAGTCTGTGGAGCCTGAAACCCTTTCATCATCAAATATACAGAAATAATAATTATATTTATCTGTTTGGTTCAGGCTGCATACCAAGATTTACCCTTGCCCTAAGGACACAGAAATCATCAGGCATTGTCATCTTTAAAGGGGAACATAATCATTAATAACTTATAGGTTAAATGGCTCTCAATAGTTGTGGGAGCTAAGGAAAAGGAAATAAAAATAATGCATTACTTTTAGTGTTTTCCCCCTGTGATGCTGTAATAATCTGTGTTGTGTACTAACCAATTAGCACTTCTGATAACTCTGAAAGGACTAGTAAGCATGCAATCTGACCAAAAAAAAAAAAATTGAGGGCGTGAAAGATTGTCCCGTAATTCTATTGTTCATTCTTTTAGGGGCTATGTATCAGTGTATCAACATATTTCAGCCTAACTTACTCCAGAAGCGGTTGAAAAATTAGATCCAATGAACAGAAGAGTTGAGTTTGAAAAACATTCTATGGTGTAAGTAGTGTATCTCAATTTGGATTCCTACAAAAGCAAAAACTGAGACAGGGCGTGGTCTACTGAGGTTATTTGTCTGTGAGTCCAGGAAGTTGGATTGAAGAAGCAGGGAGAGTGAGTCAGGGAAGGAGGGGAAGCCAGTAAGGGTTAGTTCTGAGCTGGTTTTCAGTGTGGACACTGGGGGCGTATTCCCTCTGGGGTCCCTCAGGAATTGAGAAAAAAATGAACCTCAGAAACACATCACTGCAGAATTGGAAAGCTGGGACATTAACCCCCTGATCCAGGACACCTGTGAGAGGTTCCCACCCCTGAGAGCTTTAAGTCTCCTTTCTTCATGTCTATACCTAAGTCAGGCTACATCAGCTAAAGCTTAAGAGAAAACCCCCAAGTAAAGAAGCTGAGAGAAGCTTGAGGTGGGAGGCAATCAGAAAGCATAGGGATTGCCCACTAGGGCTGAGAAGATCAAGGGAATGGGGGGGGGGGGCACTGACATCAGGCTCTACATATTTCTTGCTCTAGAATAACTTGAGATTGCTTCATGTTGTCATCAGAAAAAGTAGGTGTTAGTTATCAAGCCATGGAAAGACGTGGAGGGACCTTGAATGCATGTTACTAACAGAAAGAAGCCAATCGGAAAAAGTTACATCCTGTATGGTTCTACCTATATGACTTTCTGGAAAAGGCAAAAGCGTGGAGACAGTAAAAAGATCAG
>PVJC01030965.1:0-20868 GCA_004026665.1 Murina feae
ATATAACCTGATGACATCTGCCGCAGGAAAAAGAAGGACAGAGACTGACGGAATCAGTGTGAGAAAACGTGTTTCTGTTTTAAGTATTATGGGATAAAGGGCAGGGCCTTGATGAGCTGAGTAAGTAAGCATTGCATCAGTGTAACCAAGGATGGCACTGGGCTTCACACTTACAACTGCTCTGTGAGGGAGGGGCAAGCCCAAGCATGTAATTCGGGTTTTAATGTTTTCTCAAAGAAAATGAGTGAGGAAAGGAGAGACGGACACACTGCTCTACACTTATCCTTGAGGCGGAGTAGAAGGGCACTGATGGACTAGAGCCAGAGCTGTTGCCATAGAAACCCCTCCTATATTGGACTTCACCAGACACCTGTCTCCTCGGCAAACTCTGTCGGGCTTGGCTGCTTCCCTCAGGATTCCTGTGTCTGTGAACTCCACTGAGCTGCCCAAGCCATCTTCGTCTTGCCCACGTATTCCTGAAGGTACCGGTCGCCTCTCTAGGAACTCTCAAAGGTACCACTTCTCTCCCTGGAACACGTTCCCCTTTTGTCCTCATTACTCTGATGCCCAGGCAAACGCCTTTCTGGCCTCTGCCCGTTTGCATCGATTCCCCTTCTCTCTGAAATGAAAACCTGCTTGTTCTTTAAATAGTGGGGGCCAGTTAAAATGTTAAAGGGTAGATTTTCAGTCTCTTCCCCGAGGCCCTCATGGCCCTGATGTCTGCAGCTCCAGCACACATGGCTCCATCCCTACCAAGTGTGTTCTGGGAACCCCTCTGTGTGGAGCGGCCTCCTCCCCGACTCCTGATTCCTGCCCATCTTTCAGGCTCATGCTTCCTGCAAACTCTCTTCTGACAAAGATTCCTTCTGACATTGTCCCACGGGAGGGCCAATCCCGTCACAGCACTTTGCATTCCTTAGCGATGTTTCCATTCCACCACTTGATGGGGTTTTGGACCTTCACTGCCCCAACACCATGATGGGTGCTTTATCAACATCTGATGAATAATTTGAAGGTACCTGGTATATGTGTGTTGAACAGAAAGCAGCTTTGAGCATCCAGATGCGGTGGATAAGCTGAGCATCAAAACCAACCAAACCAAGACGAAGCAGTGATAGAAAGTCCTACCTCGCTCCAGGAGGAGACGGCCCACTGTAGGCGGGTGTTTTTGGGGCATCGCCCCAGGACGCAGCCCTCCTGCAACTCTGGTCTGGGGATGCCGGCGCACAGGCTCTCGGGGAGGCCCTCAGCCCTGGAGGCACTTTTGCACAGCACTGCCCGCTTCCTCACCCCGCGCCCACAGGTCTTGGAACACTTGAGGTGAAAAGAAAAATGCTGTTGGCATGCTGGTTTCAAATGACTTTCAAGTTCTCAGACATAGTTGGTTTTAGTAGTCAGGAAAGAGAAATAAAATACTCTCCCAAAATATTTCCGTGTGAAATTTGGGGCAAACTCCATGAACTGAAGCTCCTTTCCGTGAGGAACTCCATGCCCTTTATCCATGCCCACCCTACATACTGCACTGAAACAGGCCCCTGAATTCCCCGTTTCTAAATTATAACTACTAATTGCAGAGAGAGAGACCAGACAGCACCACATACTTAGATTTGCCCTACGTGATAGATGAACGTACAGCCTCATTTTAAAAGTACATCCACACATTCTCACCCTGAGAGATATACTCCCAACGTTAGAAAACATTTTCCATCATGTCCTCTCATTAAGTACACAAAGCCTCACTTCCCTCTGTTGGGGACAGGGTAGTGCGCTGTTAAACTTGATCCGAAATCAACACCCTCCACGATATTATGTGTCCTAAGAGAGAGCATGGCAGGAATGTGGGCAGGGCTGCTACCTGGCTTCCTAGTTCAGGCGAGAAAACCCCTGGATTTTTTTTTGTTATTGCGCCAAACTGTCTTGCCAGCTGTGGTTTGGCAGAGGCTGGGCTGTTACAGAGCCGAGGTCTCCTCCTCAGCACCATGTGGGGAGACGTCCTCCCCACTGTAGGGTGTGTATCTCACCTGTAGTACCCCCTCCCCATTGTGACAATAAAAAACGTCTCCTGGTATGACCATCAGGTCCCCGGTTGAGAACCTCCGTGTGGATGACAGGCAGTTCCATGCTTCCTCTAACTTTATAACCTTGTGTCTTTCACTGGGAATTTGTGACAATGGCAGACGCTAGGCACAACTCCTCTCTGTCGGCCACTGACGCAGGAGTTAGCTAGCCCTTTAGGCCGCGCTCTCTGTATTTGTCCTTCCCATTTGCTTTGGGATTCACCGGCCATTCCTCTGAATTCGACTCCTGTCTAGCTGTGCTCACTAGTCTAGCCTGAACGTCCTCTAATTTCTGGACATCTAAGGGTCCCAAACTGCAGGTTGCATAAAAAAATCACTAAAAAACGTTAATTAAATGCCCCGTTGCATTTAGTCAGTGTGCTTCTCTCGAAGGTGTAAACACCTGAGAGTCTCTTGGGAAGCAAAGGGACCACCCATGTTTTTGTCACCTTCGTTTTCCTTGGGGAACAAGACCAACGGCTCTAAGTCTGACCCAGTTACCTGAGACCAGGGCCCGAGGCTCCACTCGGGGGGGCAGGCGTGGCTGTTGCAGACCTGGACCTGAGTGGGTGTGCTCACTGGGCAGAGGGAGTGCACCACCGCCGCCTCCTTCTGGAAGGGCCTTTTCTGCACACACTGGATTTTCCGGCTCTGCTGGCCCCCGGCACACGGCTTGCTGCACACGCTCCAGTCGCCTGGCTTCCAACTGCCAGTGAAAAGCAAAATTACTTCCCATGAAGCTGAGACTCTGGCTCATCACTTTCAAAGCAGTTCCTATGAAAGATTAACCAGCTGGTGAAAGCTTGGGGCAATGTCAGAACCAATGACGGCCATGCATACTAGTTCCTGCGCAGATCTTGAAGCCCGTGCTCACGTGATCCAGTTATAGGGACCCCTTAGTCACCACAAAGTCGTGGGGCAAAATACATTCCTGCCCTCTGCAGGGGGAGAAACGTGTGCCATTTGGAGATCTGAGCAGTCCACTCATTCAGCCAAATTTCTTGGGATCTTAACTTTGTGCCAGGGACTCTCCTAGGCATCAGGGTTGGAAAAAGGAATGAGGCAATGTCCTTTCCCTTAAGGAGCCTACAGCTCAGTGAAGAGGCACGCATGTGAACAAATGCCGACCATACTTCCTGGCAATTGCCATGCGATTAACATATAAACTGCAATAATGAGAGTAATGGAAGAGGGATCAATGAGAGGTGTGCGCATGTGTGTACACACATGTGCAGATGCAGGAGACAAGGGTACAGTCAGAGTTCTTACAGAGGAAATTTCTAAGGAGGCAAGTCCCCCAGCTACTTTTCTGATCAGTCTTAAAATTTACCGATGGGTTAGGGACAGAACCTTGTGTTCTTGATTTCAAAATCACCAGGCCAGCCTTTTCACAGTGGTCTGAAACTTGGTTTATATTTTAAGGGTAATTAACAGAAACGACTAATACTTTTCAACAGCTACTTTTGATGAATTAAAATTCTATGATTTTGAAGGCCTAGCATAATAAAAAAGATCTAGCAGATATGATTTTAATACCTACATTTGAATCCCGGCAGCAATGTCTAAAACTCGGCTTGTCCTACCAAGGTTCTAGGTCTCATTTTAAGAAATACAACGTCACACATATGTTGTTACATCTTTGCATTTCTCTCACCTTTCCTAGTCCTGTAAATTGTTTCTTTGGTTTCCCCCACAAGCCTGACATGCGAAATTAAAGACCTTTTGGCCAGGGAATTTAGCACATGGATTCTAGGGTTCTATGCATTCTAAAACATTAGATAGTCCATACTATCTTATTTAGTTAAAGAAAGATTGTATCAAATAATTTGTACAATTATTTGTATCTTATAAGATGTAAAGAAAACATATATTTTGCTATTAGTAGCTTCAACAGTTGTCTATCAAGATGGCATTTTGTGTACCAAATTAAAATCTCTTTCCTTTATGTGGCAAAGATGATTTTGTGAAAGTATTAGATGAAGTATAACACAGATAGACTCTTTGTGTGACAATGTGTGATTCCCCACATTGGGGGCCCCAGGCTTACTTCTAACTTAGCCTCCTTCCCTGTCAACCCGAACCTCAGAGTCCAGACTCCTACAACATCCACTTCTCCCTTACTGCTTGTTTATGTAAACTTGTTTTTATACATATATCTCACTGTATCTCAATTACTTCTTTACACTTCCATCTCTTCCATTCGGCTGAGGGTTCACTGATGTCAAGAGCTTAAAGTTACTTATTTCCACACCCGAGTTCTCAGCTCAGAGCTGGCATACAAAAGAACACCTATGACATGATTGCTCCATGTGAAAATAAGGGAGTTAGCTCAGGTGATTCCTTTCTCTTTCTAGCTCTAATAGTCTGAGTCTAAACGTTATTTCTAGTAGATCCCTAGTGAAGGATAGTCCTCGAGAATCCCCATTATTACAACAGAAAATAATGAGAAACAAGTAATAGGATGAAGAGGAAAAGAAGGCAACAAAAGATTCTGCCTCCTTCTCCACTCCACCCTGGCAGCCATTATGAGGCACTTTTTAAATTTTACATCGCCAGTAAACCCGCTACTGCAGAGTATCATGTCCACATGGAGCCACCAGGGGAGTCTTAGGAATCGGACAGGAGCGAGGCTCTCTCTCTTCATGGATGTATGTGTAAAGAGTCCCTTTCTTTGGCTGACTGAGATGACCAATGATGGGAAGGCGGCTTAAAATAGGAAACATCAGCTTGCCATTCAAGCATACAATTCCTATGCATACATACACACACACCTACCACCTAAAGGAAGGGGTACTCCAGGAGGGTCAATAACACTGCCTGGTAATCACGTATTTCTTAGAACCAGATATTTCTTAGCAAAAGTGGGAAACCCCTAAAAGCCTCCCAAGTTTCTTCCTCTTTGTGTTTAGGATACACCTGGTTCCAGATTCTAAGAGAAAAACTGACAACTGGGCCTATGATACTGGTAGATAGCTACAGCCCCAAACGATGATGACAGATACACTAAAAAAAAACACATGTATGTGTATAAAAAGATTGTATAAACTCACAGCATCACCACAAAGCAAACACTGCTTATTAAGATGATCTGAAACATTAGTGAACGCAACCTTGCTTTGGAAGAAACTCTGCCAATTCTATATAAGTACATTTGGCAGAAGATAAATCACACAAGAAAAGACTCCATTTGGCTGGGAAGATTACTTGAAATTATTGTTCAAACAATAGTGTGGCTAAAATCCATCCAAAAACGAACCCACCGAGCTGCCCATAGGTCACCATCATCAGAAGTGGATTACCACTTGGCCTCCTACCCCTTTCTTTTCATTTTGTGTCTTGCTACTGTGTAATTTGCGTTTGGGGTTTCATGGTCTTCTTTCAAAATTCTTAGACAACTATATAAAAGTTAAGCACACAACCACATGCAACCTTAACTAATGCAGGAATCTGGGTTATTTAAATATCTGTTTGATTTAGTGCAGAGAAGAGGAGTCTGTATGTAAATGTTAAAAAAAAAAATACCACCACATTTAAAGCCCAAGGTTAGGTTTGCACAGACAGAGTTAAATGAATGTCTAAAGCCAATTTGTGTTTTTCAAGTTTTATATTTTAACCTCAACTACCTTTTTTCTTCTATTACTTTTTGGGGCTATCTATCTATCTATCTATCTATCAGAAGCACTGACATGTGGGCTTTAATGATCTCACACCAACAACGAAGGCATATAAGGAACTAATATCACCAGAAAGACATTTCCAGATGACTTACTAGGCAGGGCAGGAGAACGCATTGCATACTTTGGGTTCTGTTGCTGGTTTGGTCCTTGCGTTGCAGAATGAGGAATTGACTTGAGTGTTTTGATCTCGTAAGCAAATGGCCTTTACACTTATGTAACCTAACAAGACATCAAAAGACACATAGTAAAAATTACAGATAACCAATTCCATTTCGTTTCCAGATTTAGGGTTCTGATACTGCATTTAGGGTACAGAATCCACATCTTGGGTGAGACAGCCTCCTTTTGATGAAATCTGCATCTAATTTGAATCCCATTTCCCCGCAAAATAACAGTCTTCACGTCTTAATCATGCTAACCTGTAGCTTCTTCACTTTCGAGACGGCTGTGGGGTCTAGAACCACACAGCGATACAAACAGCCCCTTGAAAATAGGGCGGGTGTAAGGGACTATCCTGCCAACTGTGACTCTCAGTGCACACGTCAAATGGCAATGCTCCTCCATGAGAAGCCATTGGCGAGCTGTGCGTGGAAACGCTGAGATTCTACTTTTCCCCCGAGCGCCTTCTACTCCCTGTGCGTGTGATGCATGTATACAAAAGCGAGCACCCCGCTGACTGTGTGTGTACTGGTACCTGCCTGCTAGGACTCTGATTTTTTTGTTTGTTTCAGTGCCATCCTACGCCTTGCTGGCCATGCTCCTTGCAGGGCTTCTCTTCAGAGGCGTACATTCTGTGAAGAGCTGTATCTGTCAGCTCCCCGAATAGGAATTCTGCCTCCTCTTTGAATTGTTCGTTCCCGTTTATAAAGGGCTTTTCCCTTAAAATGAATCTGAGGAGCCATGAAAAGTCACCCTGCTATTACCATTAGGTTGAAGTAGATTTGCCTGAGGCGGCACTTAACCACAGTGGGATTCCCTAAAGTTAAGAGTTTACTTCCGAGATCTCGTTCATTTGAACGCTTCTTCTCAATGCCTTGGACACAACCTGCCCACATGCGAGGCACCTGGAGGGGTTGCTAGATCAAGGCAAGGGGGAACCCACAATGCACTTCTCCAGCATCCTCCCCTTGGCTGCATTCCTTCCCTGGAAATGGAAAATGGGTCGAGTCCCTGTCCTTCCTGAGGAACTGTGCTCTCTCTGCAATACCAGGAAGTTACTGCAAATAATCGCAAAGCACATTTAATGTATGAAAAGCTGCTCATGCTCCAAAACTAAGGAGAAAAGGGTAAAGCTATGTCTACAGCAGTGATTTTCAACCAGAGTTCTGCAAGATTTTTAAAAACATGCAATACCTGACTATTTAGGGCACT
This sequence comes from Murina feae, assembly GCA_004026665.1. NCBI lineage: Eukaryota > Metazoa > Chordata > Mammalia > Chiroptera > Vespertilionidae > Murina > Murina feae. Next base: position 7,106 of record PVJC01030965.1, read on the forward strand.
GACCTCCTTTTTCTTAAATTGTCAAATAAGAAAATGACAACAGCCAGCACAACAGCAGCCATCCAGTGTGAATGAATCAAAATTATACCTATTTTTTTTTTTTTTTTGCCACAGTATTTTAGTAATTAGTTTATGTGTGGCATGAGATGAAAAAGGTTGAAAATCGCTGGTCTATTAGCATGGTTTCTGTTCTTTAAAAATAACACACAAAATGATGCATATGGCATATGTTTGAGGAGGTCAAACACACATTTTTATGTTTGCATAATAAAAACTGAATGATATACAGCAAAATATTTAACATCGGCTATTGATGATTAAGGGATTATGAGAAATTATTTTTCTTCTTTATAACATATTGCCTTTAAAATGTTTATTAATAAAAACATTATCTTTGGGTAACTTGATATTTTTTAAAAAAAGAAGTATTTCCTCATATTTTGCTAATTAGCATGAACACCTGAAGAACAGGCCTTACAGACATGAGAATTTCTTCATTTTCTATGTTTCTGCTCAGTCTGCTAAGGGAGATGGAAGAGTTAGGAGACCCACTGTCACCAGGTGCTCTGAACAGGAGGAAGTGAGTGACCCACCTTCGTGCCTCGGTTTCACGGACCCATTTATGGACTTTTCATTCCTTTTTCCAAGTGGGACTAAAATTAACTAACAAGCAAAAATATAAGAGGTTTTTTGATCTCAATAAAATGCCAGCCTTCTACTTGCTGAGGGGGTCACTATTGCACTTCCTTCCTTACAAAGGTGTTTCTCAGAGCTGACTCTCCCTGATGAGAGACTGCTGACCCCCTCCCCCCCCCCGAGGGGATGGCACTGTGTCCACGCTGCTGGGCCTCTCAATCTGCCTTGCTGTATTCTCACTTGTCATTGACCCACCTTCTACAACAGGAAAGTCAGGGCAGGGAGAAACAAAGCTGGAAGCTGAAAAATTTAAAAACTACACAGATATATGTGAAGATATTCTTATACTTAAAGTAGATTTTTTCCCTCTTTCCCTCTATACAGTTCTGATGTATAACTTCTGAGTCTGGGTTGTGGCTGACTTGAGTTTTGTGAGAATTGTTCCCTCTACATAGGAAAATCCTCAGTGCAATGATATTTGCTTCTTGCAGTGATGATTCCCATAAAAGACGCTTATTTTGTTACTTATTCAAACAACACAATTTGAAGAGGCCTAGCGTGGAAGGACCTGTTTTAAGAAGAGGCTTGGAAGGTGGAGTAAGAAGTCGCCTTACCTCCACCGCAGGAGGCGGAGCACGGGGTCTGCAGCGTGCTCCAGGTGTGTGCATGTCTCTTCCCAGCGGGCTGAGTTCCATTGGTGGCCTTGGGGAGCGCGTACTTCCAAGCTATGCCCGGGTTTTTGCCTTGCATCAGAATCTGGACAGCGTAAGACACAACCAGAGATCAAGACGCAGGTCAGGCCCTGGAATTCCAGAGAGCTCGCTGAACATGGTAAAGATATTTGCGTGACATTTTGACCTTAAAGTTGGTTCACATCATTGTTCCCAAGTGTGGTGTATCTTGATTTAAAGTTTTCCCGTGACACTTAAAAATGTGTATGCCATGTCATCAAAACTGTGATGAAGAGAAATGTTACATAGAGAAACTTGACTTGGCATTTGCCATAAGTCCACAACCCTCAACTCTAGGTGTGCATTTAATAAAAACAACTGCATTACTAAAACAATGAATGTTTTACATTATATTGAAGGCAATAAAGTTATGAGGTCTTAATCAAAGAGAATGTGTCTGTTAACTGTGTACCAGGATGAGCAGCAGATAAGACAAAAAGAAATATCAGAAGTAGGGAATGATTTTATATAAATAAATATAAATAAGTTAAAAAAGTATTTCACCTTAAAAGGGCAGAGACTTAGGCTAAATCTGATCCTATAAGATGCTAAAATAAGAGCAATAATTTACTGGCACATTCTAGGCACCAGGCACCCTGCTGAATTTTTTTCTATGCATTATCTCAAAACATTCCTCTAACCACTTTATAATGTAGCTATTTTATCACTGGAAAAAAAAAAGACCAACAAGACAAAAAATTATTAAGACCCTGTGCAAGTCACACAGGTGACTAGCGAAAGAGCTTAAAACAGAACAACTTTGGACCACCCATAAAATGCATCTCAATATTGCAAAATGTCACCTTGTTTTGGGCATGGGTAAGTATTTGCCTCCCTTCCTGATTCTCTCTTTTCTTCACCATTTCTTTCTTCTCTTCTTTCAAGCCTGAAGCATGAATATAAATAGCTGCCTGTCTCTGCCCCATGAGTCTTGTGGAAAATTCTTTACCACCAAAACTGGGCATTCGTGCCCAAGAAGCAAAGCAGATTTCCAGTTAAATATAGAAACCTCTGGCTCTATCTCTGTCTGGTGGGATCCCACCTCGATTAAAGTTGGGCGGGTGGCGGCTGTTCAAGGACCTCCATTAAACCAGACCACTCCTCAGCATGCTGCAAAATGGTTTCCACTTCGCTATTAGCGTAAGTGGGTCCAGGAATATGATGGCTTACACGAAAGATTCCATGGTGTGGGCATCATGTGTTGCACAACAAAACGAATCCTGATGCCTCTCAGAAAGAACTAAAATGTTAATAGATGGGTCTTTGTTCCTCTCACTCCCTTCCAAAACCAAAAATAGCAAACAGGTAGGACCATTAAAACAGACAAACACCAAATTCAATTAGTCACCAATGAAAACCTTCTTAAAGTCGAGGTCCGAAGGGATTTTTAGTTCTGAGGACCTTTTTCCTCTTTGCTTTTCTTAGTTTTGCAGCTAAATCACACAATGGTTCTTGGAATCATGTGTATTCAATTGTGTTATAACATTTCACACATTTTGAACACAGCGTGCTTTCCTTATTTGAGATTGTTGCAGTGTTTCTGTAAATGTCTTCATGTGCTATGAAGTACACAGACACTTGTGTTTTTATTTCACAATCAAACTACAATTGTGAGAGAAGTTTTACATTCAGAAGATCCTCTTGATGGTCACTGATTTCTCAACTCAAATTTCTCCTTCCAGGAACATAGTATCTCAAATGCAACAGTTTGGATTGTTATTTTCTGTATGCAGTAGGAATGGAGAGACCGTGTAGGGGAGAAAATAATGCAGTGCACCACACGTACACGTGGGAAAACACAGGGACTGCATAAGAGTTAGGAGCTAAGGCTCACGAGGCGGGATGGTGTTACCGGCAGTGGCATAGCATAACACAGGCATGTGTGGAAGGCATATTCAAGTGTAAGTGTGATAAAGAAATCCACTCACTTTCCTCCTCTTCCTAAGACCACCCATTTATACCCCCCTTCAAACTAGATTCTGACTCCTACTGCCACAGGGGAGAGTGGTCCCTAATGGGAAGGCAAAGAAAATTAAACACTGGTTCTTGCTTTGGGGATTTCAAGGACTTATATTCTGGTGATTTAACAGTGGTTTAACAACTTTTCAAAGGGAATTAAAACATTCTGCTTTCATCTGATAGACTGATTGTAGAACTTAAGCCATGCATGGCATGTGGTTTTACTATAAAACACTTTTAAACGTTGCTGTGAACAGCAGGATGCATTTAAGAAGAAAAAAATTAGACTGTGAACATCAAAGTGTCATCACTATGGAACAAGCAGAACCGACCAAGATGTCAGGTTTCCCCAGATCTCCAGGAAAGCCAATGATAAAAAAAATTGTCAAAATTACCTTCCTACAAACAAAAGAATTCAGACAATCTCTATCAAACCTTTCTGTTCCTGTACCCCCACACTCTCCTGTTACCCAGGTTGCCCTGTCCTGACTCTGGTGTTAGTCCAGGTTGTCCCTCACCTGCTTAAGGACATCACTACTACAGATGCTCACTCTTTCTTGGGCCTTAACTTTCCCAGTCAATTGGATCATTCCCATCGTGAATCCAAATATGCTAATATATCTCTCATATTAAGAAAAAAAATTATCTTCATGTATCCCTCAGTTCTGGTCCCATTTTCCCCCTTCACTGCAAAAATTTCTCCAAAAGTTGCCTTTACGCTCTGTCTCCATATCTTTCCTCATTAGTCCCTCCCACATCCCTGCAACTGCTCTTTCAAGAACACCTTGTTATGCTCAGTAGGTGATAGGCCTCGTCTTACTCCACCAGTCGTCAGTACTGGACATAGTCGATCACTTCCTCCTTCCTTTGCCACCAGAAACCCTTTGGTTTTCTCAGTTCTTCTCCTGACTCACTGACCATCATTACTACTCTCCTTTGTGGAATTCTCCTTATCTCCTAACTATTCAATATCAAAGTGACCTTCAACCTCTTGACCGCTTCTCTCATTTATCTACACCTAAATGTTTAAAAGGTGTATCAAAGTTTAACACTGAACTCTTGATTTTCCTCCCTGTTCTTCCCAATCTCATAGAATGGCAACCTGATCCTTCCAATTGTTGAGGCCAAAATGAAAACTTGGTGGCACCTTGATCTCCTCTCTCTTTCTCATACTCCACAGCTAATCCATCCAGAAATGGTGTTATCTTTACTTTCGACAAATTTCAACTCTGACCATGTTTCCTTTTGTCTAGGCACTGTGGCTGTCCAGATCTGAGCTTCATTGCCTCTTCTGATTCTCATGGTCATGGCCCTCTCTAGATGAGGAGAGACCTAGTCTCCAGTGGAGGAAATGAGGCAGTCCACATAAAAATAATACCGTAACTTAAGAGGTGAAAAACAAAGTACTACACAATTGCCAAGAAAAATCCAACACTGCTGTGAAATTGGGGGAAGAGATCACATGACTGAAGAAGCTTAGTAGCTGTCATTTAATCAGTAAAGCATGCTGAGGATGATTTCAGCAAAAAAGCCACAAAACAACAAAAGAGAACTTAAGTTTTCTTTGAGGATTTCTATTTCCTTCAATAGGACAAATTCTTATATTGAGTTTCCCATGTGCCTTCCCTTATAGCTCAAACAAAAATACGTAAAGATCCTCTGGAAAGTAAAATTATTGCGCAACAATTAAGAATAGTAGCAAACAGAATATTGAATAGCAGGAAGGCAACTAATTCATTCCATATTATCCTATATAACAAAAGGCTAATATGCAAATCAACGGAACGGCAGAATGACCGGTTGCTGTGACACACACTGACCACCAGGGGGCATATGCTACACTCTCGTGGTCAGTGCACTCCCACAGGGGAAGCACCACTCAGCCAGAAGCCAGGCTCATGGCTGGCAAGTGCAGTGGTGGTGATGGGAGCCTCTCCCACCTCCATGGGATGCCGCCTGAGGGATCCCGGACTGAGAGAGGGCACAGGCCAGGCTGAGAAGCACTCTTCCCCTAGTGCATGAATTTTGTGCACTGGGTCTCTAGTCAAGGTAGTAAGGCATTTACTTAGCCAAAGCAAGAGAGAAATAATGTACACAATTTTCTGTAATTGTTCACAGGATTATACAAGTTTAAATTACTAGTTCATAAAATACATAGAGCTGGATATCGTTGTATTACTGTTATAGTTTTATAGCCAGTGGTATAAAGGATCTATTGTTTATAGTTTGTTGAGCATATTAAAGCATTCAATGAATGCATAAATGAATAAACAACTCTCAACTTTAAAAAATCAAATGACTCAAGGCCTGACTGTAACGTCTACACAGCTATACATTCACAGACAACTGTTTGATCACGTACACTCAGAGACAATATTTGTATAAACTAGCGGAACGCTGACTTAAGAATTTATTGTAGCAACCCCTCCTAAAAACTTCTTAAAGATAGTAATTAAACAAATAGATGCCAAGAGCAAATATATAAAAGATGAACCTTTGGCAATTGTAACATACTATTTGCTTCTTGAGAATGAAGAAGCCTTTTTCTTTATCTTATATTGAGGAGAAAGGTGACGAGGAACAGACTACATAGCAGTAGTCTTCTCTCTTCCTTTTTCCTATTTTCCTCATCTCCTTTGGAAACAGACTGCCCGTCTGGCTAATAGACTGCCCATCTGGCTAATAAAATAGAGATTCTCAAAAAGCCGGGACTTTAAAAAATTATTAGGAATATCAAGTTGGTGACAGCCATGCATGAAACCAAACACAGGGCCCGTCTGAGCATGAGGTCCTGCATGGCTTTGCAGATTCCACGTCCGTGAAGCTGGCTCCATCCAACCTCAAGGTGGAGGTTTTCTCACCTGCAGCAGTATTAAGGCACAACTTAAAAGTTTCCAAATTTCAAATGGCCCTGTGGTCTAACGATGACTGCACCTGCTCTTCCTAGATGGAGACGATAGCCCCCTATAGTCTTGGTGGTTTGTTCATACTTCCCCTCCCTCTGGATGACCATGACCATCATCTTGATACAGTCGGTCCTGCCAGAAACTGGGAAGCAGGAGGACTTTGGGGTGCCATGTGATAACCACACAGCTGGGACTCTAACTGCCTCTGTGAATGCTGAGGAACACAGGCTGGGGAAATGCATAATTTGAAAATAATTCCCACATCTATTCCCTCATATCTATTTTAAAACATTGTCAGTGACCTTGTCAGGAGCAGTCCATAATTCTTCTCAGCACCAGCAGAGAAGACGAACGCCCTGCAGGTCCTGGGAATGCCACATGGCCCTCCCCATCTCCGACCCGGCATCACAGTAGCGCTGTTTCCGGCCACCCCGCGCTGCATGTCTGATGGGAACACCGCGCGGCTCAATGCACAGATTTGGAAAGACCGCTGGCGATTCCGTCTACTTAACTGGTCTTAGTCCAGAGAATTTTCCAGCCAACTGGCATTGGGTCTCTAATTTACAGCTGGCAAGCAACCTCCTTAAATGCTTCCAGGTCCTCGGCAGAGCTGTTTAATGTCTACCTTGAACATATGAACCACCTGACTTCAGACACAACACTCAGCAGCTCTGACCACAGGGTGCAGGGTTATAAAATTTACAGCTTCTTAGGTTGGAAAACCACAGACAGGGGCTGGACGCTACCAACTGCCCTCAGGAGGAGAGGAGCTGCTCCTGCTTCCGGGCACACACAGCTGAAACAAAGGACACATTGAGTAATCTTGGTAAACAGCCTGGTTTCTTATGCTCCCATATTTAGTTTTTAGTGTTAAAACTACAAATGACTTCAACCAGCTTTCTATTTGTTTCATTATTTAGGAGAGAGAGAGAGAGAGAGAGAGAGAGAGAGAGAGAGAGAGAGTGAGTTCTCATCCTCCAATAGAAATGAGAAGTTATGCCTGGGCTGGAAAGACTGGCTTTTTATTGAATGCATGCTAGAAAGCTTGCTTCTTGTCTTCAATAATATATTTGACTAGAGGCCCAGTGCATGAAATTTGTGCACAGGAATGGGGGTCCCTCGGCCTGGCCTGCACCCTCTCCAATCCAGGACACCTTGGGGGACATCCCTTTCACAATCTGTGGCTCCTAACCACTCGCCTGCCTGCCTGATTACCCCAACCTCTCTGCCTGCCTGATCGCCCCTAACTGCTCCCCTGCCAGCCTGCTCACCCCTAATTGCCTCTGCCTGGTGGCCTGATTGCCCCCTAACTGCCCTCTCCTGCCCACCTGATCACCCCTAACTGCCTCTGCCTCATGCCACTGTGGCTTTGTCTGGAAGAACATCCGGAAGATGTCGGGTTTAATTAGCATATTACCCTTTTATTATTATAGAAGATTGCTTACAAAACACCAATAGCAACACTTATTGTGCGCCAGACAAAACACTGCACATGTGTTATCTCATTCGAAGTTGATAACATTATGAGGAATGGACAGTGCTATTAAGACTCCACTTCCGTAGACAAATAAACCAATAAGCCAATCCACGGGATCACAAAGCTCGTAAACAGAAGCTCGGGCTCCAGTCTCTCATATCCCTGACTCCAAAATGCTTGTGACACTGCCTCCCCGGCTATGAAATCCAATATCCAGGATTCTTACAAAATTCTAAAAACTATACCAATTGTTGAAAACATCTCATCGTGGGGTTCAAGAGCATGCTGTACACTTCCATCGCACTATGGGTCCCAGCCTGGGGCATATTATTTCGCGAACATGCTAATGTCTGATTTAGGCATCGTGAGTTTTAATCTCCTAAATTCATGTTCCCCTGTGTTTATTTAGATATGTTGCTTCACTGCTGTTTTAGCCACTGAAACACAATACACGTGATAGATGGGTCTCTCCTGCTAAGTCAGGGACTGCACCCTGTGGGACGCCTGCTCCGGAAGGGATGTTTCCGTGGCGCGGATTCATGTTTGTGTATGTTCCTGTGGCTTTTGGAAGGCCCTGCAATGGGAAAAGCCAGCCAGCTGTCTTTGCCTCCTTGTGTGCTTCAAAGCCCAGGGAGCGCGGCCGGTATCATCGTTGCTATTAAGTGTGAGTGAGCTGGATTTGACAAGAGACAGCAACGCAGAGACGTTGATGGGGACTTGCAAACGCATCTGTTAGGCAGCTTCAAAGGTGCGGTTGACACATTGAACCCTGACTGCAGTTCTAATTCAACTCATCAACATTCCTTGGGGTTTTAGTGAAGGGAAAGAGTGTCCTCCCACCCGTCACACAAGTATTTGCCGTGAATGAGCTGAAGCCTGCACGTCTAATAGCACATGGCACTCTCTAGACAAATGACGTGGCATCGCCAAAGCACCTCTGAATTGTCCCCTGGAGTCTGAGCTTTAGATCATCTGTTCTGCATTAACCCTCCGTTACGTCTCTGCCCCTTCTGTGTTTTGTGTCTGCGCTCAGTCTGTGCTCCTTGGCTAATCTCCTTACACTGAGTTTATCTGGAGGCTCATCTTCATTCATTTCAGCTCCTTTCCCTGGGGGAGGGGCGGGCTCAGACATTGGGGTCCCAGGGAAGGGGCTCAATGAGAAGGTGATGCTGCTCATACACTGTCAGCGCAATGATCTATGTGCCCGGCCACCTGGTCCCCCGCCACTCCATCATCTCCGTTAGCCGGAGAGCAGAGGAAGTTGTTTATTACAGCAATTTTCTTTAAATGTCTCTTTCTGCCTTGAAACTGGCCTGTGGTTAACCTTTTTCTCACTTACTGTCATTACAAAGGCCGCTGTCCGTTTCCCCTGCAGGACTCTCCCTCGGTACACTGTTAATTGGGAAGGGAGTTTCAAAGAGTTAAATACCCCCTTTGCCACTTAACAGAGAGGGGGAAATGCCTTAACATAAAGGAGAGCTTTTATTTTTAAGACTTTACAAAGAAGAAAGAATGCTGTACAAACACAGGGGATCACCTTTCAGGCTTAGAATAGCAACCCGTGTTATCTTGTCGTTTCCAATCAGCGTTAACCAGCAGGAGATGAAGTTACTTCACAATGAAACCCCCCCCCCCCCAGGAGTTTCCTCATACCCTCCAACTGCGGGACAGCTTGACAGAGAATGTGACTCAGTCATTGTTTTGTGTGTGTGAGTGTGAGACAGAAGCAGAGACAGAGAGAAACAGAGACAGATGGAGAATGAGGAAGAGAGAGGGGAAGTGGAAAGAGAAAGACGGTGGGAGAAGAAGAAATGGGGCAGGAGGAAAGGGGTGGGATTGTGGGGATGAGAAAGAGGACAAAGCTAGCAGAAGAGCTCATCTCAGTCACTTGTAAAGAACATCATCTCTGAGTGGGCACCTTCTAGTCATGGGAAAAAAAAGTGTGGGTGTATTTTTAATTATTATTGTCAAGGCCCCCTGAAACTATATATTAGACCTTTTGCACAGTGCTTAAACAAACAAACAAAAAGTTGGTGGCCTTATATGATCTATATCTTATATCAAAACGAAAAAAAAAAAATCAAGTTTTCAGCTATACTCAAAAGCCCAGCACATCTATATTGACTTCAGATTAAGTGATTATTCTTCAACAAGTCATGTGTAAATGTCAACGCTGATCTTCAGTTTTCACATTTCTACCACTTCAAAATTTAATTTCTTACACAATTCACTCACACACACACACACATACACACTAAATGTTGGGTGTGGAAGTAACATACTTCATTTTGCTTGTTCTTCCCAAACCCGATAAACCAAGCAATGCGGTGGCCGATACATGGTCTCCTAAAGGCTATAGAAATAGAAGCTGACGTTTAAATCCTTCAGATGACTGACAGTGAACTCATTCAGTTTGCAATTCCTTCGACCTTTTTCCAGGCTCATGTTGTGTGGAAGGAGTTGAGTAAGAAAACGTGGAAATGATCTAGTTGGTAATAACTGTATCTGCAGTGGCCTCAGGATGTGTGTGACTGCCAGATCAATACTGACTTCTTCTGGTGCTGGTTCTGCATGTGCCTGAGGAGTCTTTCCCCGGGAGTGGGGGTGGAGGGGTGGGGGAAGCAATGCACAAATACTATACAGGGCCCTGAAAATGAGCTCTTTTCCTCCAACTCATTTACATATATATGTGTATTTCTCAATGAGATGTTGATTGATGGACTTAACTAATGCATAACATTTTTAAGATCTAAGACAATCATATTAACCCTCGGTTATCCTTATGAATTTCCAGCATTGTGTCCGCTGACATGCAGCTCTTGCAAATGCGGACACAGGAGAGCCAAGGGTTCCCAGGAGAATGAATGTGTGGAAGGGAGACTGCATTTTAAAACGGAGCGGGCGCACGCCTCGGTGATAAAAGTAACGGTCTGGTTTCCATTTAGACTGCGCTTCCCTATGAAGACGTTCTGCACAGCTTTGACAGATAAACATAACCAGAAGCAGAAGACCTGTCTTTGGGGTTAACTGACAGCTGTCGGTTACTCCCAGGGTCGCATCACCCTGTCTTCCTTGCAACTAGAAAACGATCAGAAATGAGGGCCTGGGAAACACACCGCCTCGGGAAGGCAAGTTGCTATCCTCTCAGACTGGGGTGAGTCTATTGCAAACCAACTGGTCAGAAACTTCTTCTGTGTAAACTATTCACTTTGGGAAAGGCAAGCATTTTAGCAACCACACTGATTCCTCAAATGCAATTCAGGAGATCAAATGTCAATACTTTAAATGCTGTTCACTGTACTCAACTTTCGGCTCAACCCAGTTCTAAGGCTAGTCCCTAAGAGATGATGAAACCCCGTGGTTTTTAAATGTGTCCTTTAGAAGTCTGGGCATGTCAGAGATTACAGCTGCGGTTTGGGACAGAAGCAAAAATGGGGTAAGAAGAGGCTGGTCTCTGGGCCGCTCACTTCTGACTTTGGTCCGAGAAACTTTCCTGTCATTTAACTTATTTATCGTCTCTATGTGTGATTTTTTTTTTTCAATTTGGAAAGAAGATTCCACTTTTTAAATGTATAAATGAATTTTTATCACTGGAAGCTCTTCATCTAATAAATATATATTTTTTGAGCATCTACGATGTCCCAGGTACTAAGTCAGCCCTGGAAGCTGCAAAGAGGAGTAAGTCCTTCTGCTAATGCGGGATTCCAGGGACTGTTAAAGTGCACGAGGACAGCGCTGTGGAGAACAGTGGAAGGCACACTTCAGCATGGGTTCGGGGAAACCATTTCCCAAGTGAAGAGACTGGGATCCACGTTGTTGAAGTGACTCCTGCGACGTGGCACGGGGAGGAGCAGCAAGTAACCCGGGTTGCCAGCCATTCACACCATGCTCCCTGCACCAGCCCATGCGCTTCCCACAGAATGTGATCCACACACCGGGACTCACTCTTTACGTCCCTTAAAGACCCGAAACATGATCTGTGTCTTAACCACTGTGTATCCCCCATGTCTAATTCAAGGCACCCAACAAATGTCTCATTTTGTTCAGACATAGAGAGGAAGTAAGCAGGGGAAAATTACTTGGCAAGTAGTTACCTAAGTCAATACACACCGAGGCAGTCGAAGATGGGAACTAGCTAAGCTATTGGGAAGGGCTGATTAATATATATTTATAAACAAGATAAAAATAGGAACAGTGTCCGTAACACACCATCCTCCTGTGTTTTGTAAACACACCCTCTTGCAGACTTCTACACTATGAGAAGAACTTAGTGAACACACAGATATTATAAGTGGCCAAGAGAGAAAGTGCTTTCTTTCACAGACTTATGCTTTCTGTGGATGGAACAGCATTTTTTATTTTGGTCGGTTCCCACACTTTGATTTTTAGCATCCCCCAGGATTGTAAAACGCATTCAACATTTTTATATTGGAGCGAACGTATTTTTGGCTCCCAGAGTATTCATTCTGGTTCAATTCACAGTTGTAAGGAGAGGCGTCTGAACTTGAACTCCGTTTAAAGAATACAGCCATGGATCACTTGGATACTGATATACAGTCTAGTTTTGGGAAAATGTAATTTATTGCTTACTATGATTTTAACTTTTTAAAATCACTGTGTTATATCGATTTAGGAGAGGACTGACTGCATGACAAAAACTGGCCTGAAATTTGATGTTCTCCTGAGAGGAATAATATATAATTTAAATATTAAAGTCATTAACCCCAATATTTTTAAAAGATAAAATAGACATGATACTAGGTCGCTGGATTTGATTTTTTAAAATCTCTTAACATATTTGCAAGTTTTGAATGAAACCACAACTCCTTTAAAAATACAAGCAATTCATGTCCAATTAATCAAGTAAGTTTCCCTCTAGGTTCCTTTCAGACAGGTCACGTTCCTAGGACGTTAATTTAAGCTTTCATTGATTCTGTAAGTAGAATGAGTATAAAAAGTGTGGCTTTGTAAGCAAATGTGACCTTTTTTCACTGCAGCAAAACTATGGTTTTATATTAATAGAAATATTATTATAGTTCCTACGCCTATTCATATAGTCGCAAAAATTATTTAAAAAAATATAGCCTGGCCACGTTGGCTCAGTGGTTGAGTGTCAACTTCTGAACCAGGAGGTCAGGGTTCGACTCCCGGTCAGGGCATATGCCTGGATTGTGGGCTCTATCCCCAGTAGGGGGCGTGCAGGAGTCAGCGGATCACTGATTCTCTCTCGTCATTGATGTTTCTATCTCTCTCTCCCTCTCCCTTCCTTTCTGCAATCAATAAAAATATATTTTAAAATACATATATATCTTACACATATCCAATTGAAACTGGGGAAGATTTTATGTTTTTGTAATTTTATTTAGATCTACATAATATTTCCCCTTATATTATAGTTGCTCCCCCACCTCTCTTCCAAAACAGTGCCTGTATTTGCAAGCAGATTTTCAGCATCCCCCAGGATTGTAAAACACATTCAACATAGACGGATGAACCTGACCAATTTTGGAGAACTCCATCACCAACTGAGCTCATCCTTCTATTTCTTAAAAATAGCTCCTAAACATCAGGAAAAAAAATTGGACCTAGTGAACAGCCCAAAGGTTGAGTTACTTTTAGTCGGGGCTAAATAATATAGATGGATAAGATATGGAGCTATGCTTAGATCAAGCAAAGCACAAGTAAAAATTCTCAGCTGGAAGCTGGTACAACATTCAGTGAGAATGTGTCAGTTATCTGGTTAATCTGATCAACACCGACGGACGTGCCAGGGGATATTCCGGCCCTGAAGAGGAAAGCGAGAAGGAACTCTGTTATTCTGCTGTGCACTTTCCATCATTCCTGTCTGACCCTTTGCTGTGGTTTCCCTACGGATGATATATGTTTAACAACAAGCCTGAAGTTACCAACAGGACTGTCGACACCTACTGGAGTGGCTCTGTGTTTATGAACAAAACTGGAGAAACAACAACAAAGAAGGGCTGCTTGTCACGAGGGAGTAAACCACACTTTTCTCACGAGGAACGACGCGCGTGTGCTTGTGACTGCGCAGGG
>PVJC01030966.1:0-20879 GCA_004026665.1 Murina feae
GGAAAGGAAGGCAGCAGGGGACGGGTGAGTGGGAAAGAGTTGGCGGCCTGCTTGGCGGCTTCCCAGGTCCCTTCCGGGGATCAGGGAGCAGGAAAAGGCTGGCCTGACCACGAGGCGGGGTTTTCCCTGCTTTCTGGTGGCTGGAGGAAGATGGGCAGTAGGCAAGCTTGGGAGGCAGGCCGCCCGCAGCCCTGGTCACGCTCAAAAAAGAGAACAACATGCAGGGGAGGCCAAGAGTCTGAGAGATCAACATAGAGGGGGTGCCTGCTCCAAGCCTCCACGGTGTGCCTGGGGGCAGGCCCCCAGCAGGTAGACACACACAGGAGGACTGCTCCGAGCCTCAGATGCGGCTGGGGGCAGGTCCCCAGTGGTGACACACACACACAAAAGGCGCCTGGCAGACTGGGGCCATCATAGGACATCCACTGAGGGGTCCCAGACTGTGAGAGGGCACAAGCCGGGCTGAGGGACTCCCTCCACCCCAAGTGCACAAATTTTTGTGCACCGGGCCCCTAGTCTTGTAATAAGATTAGTGCTCAAAGTGGCAATATTAAGGAAGAAAAATTGGAATTAGTAGCATTCCTTCACTAGGAAAGACAACTGAACATATCACTATGCTGCAATACATGTTTTTTAAAGTTAAAAACAAGGGCACAGTTGCTCCTCCTAGTCCTTTCCTTCCAGGAAATCCACTCCAAAGCTATTAGGTGGGATCACGTGACCTAATGATCTCTGTGGGGTGGAGAAAACTACAGCAGTCCAGTGGATATGTAGCATCCAAGTGGAGTTAAGAGTGGGCTCCAGACTGAGAAATGGTCTAGGTGGGAGATGCAGAGGGAATCCATGTGAGTAGGTAGCAGTAGCCCAGGGGATTAGTTTGAGGAGGGTGAACAATGGATCCATGGATTATAGTGCACAAATCAACATCAGAGGTTGCAAAACATAATGTTTCTGACTTTATTATTCCTTCTGCATTTATTGACTGGTATTCTTTAAAATATATATATATTTAGAAAGAAAGGGAGGAGAGATAGAAACATCTAGAAACATCAATAATGAGAGAGAATCCTTGATCAGCTGCCTCCTGCACAGAATTGAGTCTGCAACCTCGGCATGTGTCCTGACCGGGAATCAAACTATGACCTCCTGGTTCATAGGTCGACACTCAACCACTGAGCCATGCCAACCAGGCTCTAGGTTTTCTTGAATGCACATTAATTTTTGTCAGACTGAATCCACATTCTTTCTTCTTACCTAAAACATTTGTAGATTTCCCTACTTATTTAGTTTTGCTACCTATTAAAATAGAAATATTCATGCACTGGGGTGGGAGGGTTCCCTCAGCCCTGCCTGTGCCCTCTCACAGTCCAGGACCCCTCTGGGGTTGTCTGCCTGCCAGCTTAGGAGCAGGCCTAAGCCGGCAGGCAGACATCCCTCTCACAGTCCAGGAGCCCTTGGGGGATGTCCGCCCATCTGCTCACTGCTCCTTACCGCTCGGCACGCTACTCCTTAGCACTGCTGCAGAGGCAGGAGAGGCTCCCACCACCGCCACTGTACTCACCAGCTATGAGCCCAGCTTCTGGTTAACCAGCACTCCCCCTGTGGGAGTGCACTGACCACTAGGGGTCAGCTCCTGTGTTAAGCGTCTGCCCCCTGGTGGCCAATGCATGTCATATGACTGGTCATTCCACCGTTCGGTCAATTTGCATATTAGGCTTTTATTATATAGGATGTGCTGCTCATATTCAAGAGAATTCTCAGGACTGTAAAGGATCTAGAGTTTTCCTGCTTACTGGAAATGCCTTATTTGGGTATTAAAGTCATTGAGGTTTCCTGAGTATTATTCTTATAAAATTTATTTAAGAAAACAGGTCACCAATGAAGCAGATGATTATGTTAACTCACACATAATGTATGTGATCCTACTTTTATATTCTATATTAGAGGCCCAGTGCATGAAAATTTATGTACTAGAGAAGGGGGTTCCTCAGCCCAGCCTGCCCTTCTCACAGTCCAGGAGCCCTCAGGGGTGGGAGGCGACCTGGCGATCAGAGGAAGGTGATGCCCCATCACACCTCTGCTGCTGCCACTGCCAACAGTGCAAGCCTCAGATGGTTCTGATTACCTGAGCCTTTGGCGGCCCTGGGCGGCTGTGGGGACTAGGCGCTGCCATCTTTGAGGGCGGGACAGTCAATCAGCATATTCCCTCCTTATTGGCTGTGGGTGCTGCCATCTTTGCGATGGTGTGAGGGTCAATTAGCATATTCTCACTTTATTAGATAGGATAATAAAAGCCTAATATGCAAATCGACCAAATGGCAGAACAACCAGAAAATTGGTTGCTATGACACACATTGACCACTAGGGGGCAGATGCTCAATGCAGGAGCTGCCCCCTGGTGGTCAATGCGCTCCCACAGGGGAAGCGCTGCTCAGCCAGAAACTGGGCTCACAGCTGGCAAGCACAGTGGTGGTAGCCTCTTCCTCCTCTGAGGCAGTCGGACATCCTGAGGACTGTGCAAGTTGGGCTGAGCACCCCCTCCCCCCGCACCCGTGCACGAATTTTGTCCACCAGGCCTCTAGTAGAAGTATAAAAGTACACATTATGGCCCAGCCCTTGTGGCTCGGTGGTTCAATGTCAACCTAGGAACCAAGGGGTCACAGTTTGATTCCGTCAGGGCACATGCCCAGGTTGTGGGCTCGTGCAGGAGGCAGCCAACAGACAATGTTTTTCTCTCATTGATGTTTCTATCTCTCTATCTCTCTCCTTTCCTCTCTCTCTCTAAACCAATAAACATAATTTTTTTAAAAGTGCACATGGAAGAGCATAGAAAAAACTCTAGAAGAAAATACATTAATCTGTTATAGTGGTTACCTCTGGAGAGGAAGGAACAATGGGATGGAAAAGAATAGAACTAGCATTTTTGAATTTTTTTTTGTCATAAAAATGTTTTCACATATTCCTGGTATAATTTTAAATAAGAGTAACAATAAATAAAAACATGCTCAGTAAAAGTTTTTTCAGTGTGTATCATCCTAAAAATAAAGAACCTGCCTGACCTTGAGATCACAGGTGGTGTTAAGCAGCAGGTTGGAAGGTTTGAGGTCACGGTGCAGTACGTTAGCTGAATGGATATATTTTAACCCTCTGAGGATCTGGTAAAGAAAATAGCAGATATGGTCGTTGCTGAGGTGTTGTGTCTTCAAGAGCTTGTAGAGATCTGTTTCCATGAGGTCCTGTACTATATATCTGTTTGGACAGGTTAAGCGAACACACCAAACAGCTGGTCACACTGAGCAAAGCACTAAAAACAAATGAACCTTTTCCTCAAGCAGTTCATTATTACATCATGAGGACCATGAGGGAAATGAGAAACTGATGAAAACTTAGTATTCCTTTATGTAAAGAATCTGAAGTAGTTAACTATTTTTTAGATAGGGCATTATATTTGCTTGATGATGACCTATTATTTGCCTATATTAAGACCTGAAACAGGCTGTTATGGAAATATTCACCAATCTTGAAATCCTAACCTTCTTGGTCTCCAAGTTGTCCAACATCAAAAAGCCCCTCCAATGCTTGTTGCAAAGAGCTGGGTGAAGGTGGTGACCAGGTGAACCCCTGACCAGGGCCTATGCTGGAAGTATGTGCCCTTGACCAAATAGAATCCGGGACCCTCTGGTCTGCAGGCTGATGCTCTATTCACTGAGCCAAACCAGCTACGGCTATTTTGCCTTTCCTTTATTCATATCTGTATTCATATTAATGTATGTCTCCTACAGATTCATGCTAGATGAGACACAGCATGGGATTCAAATGAAACCTACTTGCAAACTTGTTATCAGAAAGAGATTTGATTTTTATGGCAAAAGGTAAAACAGGACAACAGTTGGTAGGAGCAGAAGGTATTTCACTTAAAATACAACTTAGTAACAGAGCTATTTAAAAATGGAAAGGGCTGCCTAGAGATAGTGAGCTACCTCTCCCTGGAGGCACAGAATGCAAATTAGGCAAGCTGGTAGGAATCTTGCACTAGCTGAAACTGTAACTTTTTTGGCAGATCTTCTTCAGTATATTTAATGCCTCTATCTTCCAAATGTAGTATTTGCCCAGGGAGCATCCTTTGGACCTCCTTAGTCCAGATTTCTAAATGTTGGTCCTAGTTAATTACATAATTTCAGAGGAGAGTCACCTTAAAGATCATGAGGGCTAGTACCTCAATTTTGAAGATGAGAAAACGGAGAAACCTTTAGGTAAAATGACTTTGTCTAAGATTAGGACTGTCTGGATTTGACCAGGTGACATCCAGAGTACCCTTCTCTTTCTTTGCCTACAACTCTTCCTTTTCCGTTTCATCATAACAAATTATATCTTGAATGAAGAAAGCATGACTGGAAATGGTATTATCCAATGGTATTATTTCATAACTACACTTAAAGGAAATCTTTGCTAAAACTGACATGAGGAAACAGTGAATTTGTCCAAAGACACTAAAAACAGAACTGATAAAATGCATCAGAGAAAAATTTTATATAATGCAAGTGTTATAGTAAATGGCAAACATATTACAATTTCCCTTTAAATGTGCTCTGTATACTTTTTCTTTAATCTGTTAAGTCCAGGACATTTCAAATTACATTTACTCAACAAGGTACCAAGTAGAGACCGATGTCTGCAAAGGATACACATCTTTCATTTGCTCGATGGTTGGTGCTCGAATAATATCATTGATTCCAATGATGTTCTCGTGTCTGAAGCGCAGTAAGATTTTTATCTCCCTCAGGGTTCTCTGGCAATAGGTCTGGTGCTCAAAAGGACTGATTTTCTTGATAGCTACTCGAACTTTGTTGACATTATCATAAGCAGAGCTAAAAAAAGGAAAAGGAGGGGGTAAGAGATAGCATTAAAACAACTTCTCAGAATACCCTGGTAGAAAGAACGAAAACTGGTAAACTGGTAAAGTATTAAGCGTTTAACACTTGGGTTAAATATTTGTTTAATACATGGGAAGGCAGCATGTATTTATCCACAAAAAGGCCTCGAACTATGGAAGATGCAGCTGGAAAAGGGAGCAGAGGGCCTGGCCTGGTAACTGTGGATGCCCGTTTATGCCCGTTTTTATAAATCTGGCAACATGGGTTTATGACACACACACACAAACATTTCCCACTATTTGGTGTTTTTTTTTTTTTTTTTGTTAATCCTCACCTGAAGATGTTTTTCCATTGATTTTTAGATAGGTGGAGGGAGGTAGGGAAGAAGAGAGAAAGGGGGAGGAAGAGGGAAGAGAGGAGGAGGAGGAGGGGGAGGAGGAGGAGAGATTGAGGTTGATTGCAGCTGCCTACCACACATGTCAGGCTGGGGATCAAACCTGCAACCCTTCAATGTGCAGGTACATGCTCTTGAAGAGGAATCAAACCTGTGACCTTTTAATGCGCAGGCCAAATGCTCTAACCACTGAACATATCAGCCAGGGCTTTCTCACTGTTTTTTAACAGCAACTGCATTCTGGTGACAGTAATCATTTCTGCCTCCAAAACAACTTCCTACTGTTGTTCCAGATTCCTCTGACTCAGCGGAAACATTCACATGACCATCAACTGCATCTTCATCTCTAAGAAAAGTGGATCCAAAGGGACACACCTTGAATGCTTTTTATCAAAATGACATGACTCTTTCTCTCTCCCAAGAACAAATTTATACCAAGACATTTGGATAGTCTTACAACAAAACCTATAAAGTATTTTTCAAAAAATACTTTCATAGCCCAGTTCAAAAAGCTTAAGTTCTCTCCAAGTTGTTATTAAGGTCTGACCTGATAGAAATCCAAGCAGAAGCAATTACAACTATATCTTTAATTTTATGATAAATTTGAATCTTGAATATTACCACTATCTGTACGATCAGTATTCTTTTTTGCAAAAATGTTCATATTAATAAATATCAAAATGAAGCAATGAAATAACAGTGACAGGCAGTAAGACATTACTTCTTGTTCCCTCAGGGTAAGTGCTAGAAATATAAAACAGTAAAGTAAGTTTATTTCAAGTCTGTGCTTTTATAATGATATTTATCAGTCTACTTATTCAGAGAATTATTTGATGCATTTGTCTGATTCTATCACAAAACTATGCTGTAGGGGGACCTTATCTTACCCAGCTTCAATACTCCCACAATACCATTAATATAGTGCACACAGGTGCCCCCAATACTTTGAAATCTATTTCATTAAATACAAAAATCATTACTCAAATCTTATTTTGCTTTGGTTTGCTGAATGAAGACACAAACCATTGATTTGTAGGTAGGCAACAGGATATATACTAAGCAAGCTTAATCAATATTGGGAATAAATTTTATTTTATTATTTATTATTTTATTTTCTTAATCCTTAAGAGAGAGGGGAAGGTAGAGAGAAATATCAATGTAAGAGAAACACATTGACTGATTGCCTCCTGCATGAGCCCCAAGCAGGGATCCACAGGCCGATGCTCTATCCACTGAGCCAAACTGGCCAGGGCAAGGGAATAAATATTTTTTAAAATATATTTTTATTGATTTCAGGGAGGAAGGGAGAGGGAGAAAAATAGAAACATTAATGATTCATCACTATCAGCTGCCTCCTGCACATCCCCCAACGGGGATCAAGTCTGCGACCCAGGCATGTGCCCTTGACGAATCGAAACCGGGATCCTTCAGTCTGCAAGTCTGACACTCTATCCACTGACCCAAACCAGCTAGGCAAGGGAATAAATATTTTTAGAAATTAAAACTTTTAGGGTAATTCAAATCAGAGAAAGAGCTTAAGTTCAACGAAACAGAATACAGGTTAAAAGAGTTGCAAACCATTGGTTTAAACTCGATATGTAAAATTCTAGTTTTACTGAAACATGGTAGTTAGACATGACCATGGCCATAAACTTGCTTTCAAGAACAAGACTGTTAGGGGAAGGGATTTATGGTCAGTGTGCCCCTCCAATTGCATCAACACTTTTTGTTTTAAGTGAGAAGGGATGAGATCATTCTCATTTAGTTCCCACTTTAAAAGAAGGTGTGACCCCATCTATGGAATTGAGTCTGTTCTTGTCTGTTCTCCATTCTGCTGTCTTTTTGGGTTACACAATCTGTAGTAGAACCAATCACAAACAGTTTACACTCTTCCACAATACTCTGTATTTGCTCATTTCTCCTTGGATCTCTCAGTTTTGTTTTATATATTTATTGTTCTGATACTTAACAAATATATTTTATCAGTATACCTTTTATCATGGATTATTTGGTGTCTCCTAATATGTGTTAATTTTTTGTTAATCCTTACCCAAGGAAGTTTTTCCATTGATTTTTGGAAAGAGTGGGAGGGAGAAGAGAGAGAAACACATCAATTAGTTGACTTCCCACATGCGCCCTGACTGGGGCCAGAGATTGAGCCTACAACCAAGGTGTGAGCCCTTGAGCAGAATCAAAGCTGAGACCCTTTAGTCCTCGGGATGACGCCTATCCAATGAGCCAAACGGACTAGGGCAATAGTGTTAGTTTTAAAATCACTTCGGTATTATCAACCCCATTTTCTTTTTTCCCCTCTAAGAACTTAATCCTTGCTCGTCTCCCTTCTCCGAACTATTGCTATATATGCTACAACTTCTGCTTTAACCAGCTAGGCAAGGGAATAAATATTTACATGTCGAGTTTAAACCAATGCGTCCAAAACAGAAACCAGCTCACATGCCACAATATTTTGAATTTAATTTAAAAGATCAACTTGTAATAAATATTGTAAAAATAAATATATTACAATTCAGGTGTTCTTGAATATTTTCAGCTGAAAATTCTCACGAAAAATGATTTTAAAGATGGTCAGGGCCACTTAGGGGAAACTTTTTTTTTTTAACAGATGTGTGTGGCATGTGGGAGGGTCCACAGCTTGCATCTGCTGACACTTATGGTGTACAATGGGTTAAATGTGAGTTCTGTAAACAACTTAAGGTTGCAGTTTGGGATCTTAATCTAATTTGTGTCTACTCAGTCTTTGGGTGGATTAATTTAGATATTCATATTTCTCTTTTAGCTGATAAATTTGCTATTTTCAAAAATAAAAATTCAAGGTTAAATAAATTGCTCAAGATTAGGAGAATAAAGGGTTTCCTAATTCATCCGTGTAAGGTGAATGGGAAGGGGGTCAAGGTAAATATACTAATAGTAGAGGCCCAGTGCACGAAATTCATGCATGGGTTGGGGCTGTGTGTGTCCCTCAGCTTGTCCTGCACCATCTCCAATCCAGGACCCCTTGAGGGATGTCGAACTGCTGGTTTAGGCCCTATCCCAGGCATCGGGCCTAAACCACCAGTTGGACATCCCTCCCGCAATCCAGGATCACTGGTTCCTAACCACTCATCTGCTTGCCTAATGCCCCTAACTACCCACCCTTGCCAGCCTGGTTATCCCCAATGACCCTCCCCTGCCAGTCTGGTCACCCTCAACTGCCCTCCCCTGCTGGCCTGGTTGCCCCCAACTGCCCTCTCCTGCCAGCCTGATCTTGCCCCTAACTGCTCTCCCCTGACGGCCTGATCACCCTTAACTACCACTGCCTCAGCCCCTACCACCATGGCTTTGTCTGGAAGATGTCAGATGTCCAGAAGATGGCCAGTTGACCTGGTCTAATTAGCATATTATCCTTTTATTAGTATAAACAATACAGATGAATCTTAAAATAATTATACTGAGTGAAGCCAGATTAAAAGAAAATTACTTGCATTCATATAAAATGCAAACTAATCTATGGGGATAGAAAGTAGATCAACAGAGTTGCCTGGGGCTGGTGGGAGGGACACATAAATTGAAACTAGGTAACTTTTCGAGGTGATGAGTATGTTTATTATTTTTATTGTGTTGACAATTTCATGGGAATGTATGTCAAACTTATCAAACTGTACACTTTAAATATAAGCAGTATATACAGTATTCTATATCAATTACTTCTTCAGGGAGCACTCAGAAAAGGAACCAGGGTTCCTTGAATGCGTGGTTTATTCCCAAGCCTGGGTGGGTGGGTACAGACAGATTCCAGAAATGTATTTGACTAGTAAATGTGAAAGTAGAAGCTCACAAAATTCTAGAGATTATTTAGCATGTTTTGTGATCACTTAGGGAAGAAAGTGGAACCAGAATGAGTCAATTATGAACAAATCATCCTAAACTAACTGCATTTCCTGTTTTGATATGGTTACCACAACAACACAAGAGTGATGCCAGAGTTGTGGCAGATTCAAACCTCATTTGTTAAGCACTTCCCATTTGTAAGACTTCATGTTAGGACTGGTGGCAAAAACAAATAATGATCCCAACTCTTAAGAAGCTTGCAATTTAATGAGGGAAGGAGACAACATACATACATACTGCCTTTATCATAGTAAAACACATCTGAAACACCGGAAAAGCTGGGTAGATTAAGTCCAAATAAGGGTTTTAAGGGAAGGATTAAAAGATGAAAGGTGAGCAGGCTTTCAAAAGAGGAGCAAGGTTATAAAGAAAGGCAAGGGCCAACATATGGAGAGGAAAATGAGCAGAACATATATGGGAATGACTGGCCCTCACCCAGCCATGCCTCTTCTCACGAAGTAGTTTATGGGATCCAGGGAACAGGCCCATCAGGAGCTCAGGAACCCACCTGTCTCCCAAATTGGCTTTCAAGGCTGTGTGTACCTCCTGCATCATGGCTCTGCTGAGCAGAATGCTCCTCCAGTGTGTGCACAAGGGGTAACCAAGGGGCAGCATTTGCAGGGTGTGCATTGCACCTGGAATATCATGTTGTGTGCCCATGCACACAAGCTCAAGCTAATGATGGAGACTGCTGGGGCTGAGAATAGAAGAGGGCTATGCTGGAGATCTGCTCGGTTTGAACTGTTGGCACCAACTCTAAATAGGCCCCCAAATATCAATTTAAGGTTTATTGGTCATGGTAAGGAGGGAGAATATATTTAATGTTTCTTGGTTTGATTTATATAATATGTAAAGTTCCATTGTAGTCTTGATCAAGGCTAGTTTATATTGCAAACTTTTAATATTCTCTACTCTTGATCACATCACCTTTCAAGATTTTATTTACTACCTTATAAAAAAGCACCAACAGTTAACATAGTTGATGTCATACCTTCAAGTTTTGTTTCCCTCATGTCAAGACTTCTGTTTTTGGTATATATTATATATGAGGCAGATGAGTACTCAGCAGCAAAATACATTAAAATATTTTAAAAACTTAGAATTCTTAGGAGCTTGAGGGTTTGTTTTATAATAAATGACTGATAGCACTCTAAATCTAGCATATATATAAGAATTATTGGTGGTTTTTGTGATGACTAAGTTAGGATCAGAAATGTCCAGGTTTATTAAACAACTTTTTCAACGTGCAGATGTAAATTGCATAAACATTCAAACTGAGATCAAAACAATCCTAAATAGTAATTATTTATGTATTCACTATATATTATTGATACATTGCTTTGCTTTGTTTCCTGTATGTACATCACTCAAAATCTTTATAATTTACTATTTAGAACTAAGTGGTGGTGATAATGAAAATAAGTATTAATAATTCTTATTTAAAAATAGCTATAATTTATTGAACATAACATAAGCACCACTTTATGTTAACATCTGTGGACATCTTTCAGAGTGTGGTATTTTAATGGTCAAAAGCAGATAAGGTTTAAATCCAGGCAGTCAATGAGAAAGACCTGTAGAAAGGAGAGCTGCAGGAGCTAAAGCATGGAAGGTTGAGTACAACTGCTAGGTCATTCAATATGGCTTTTCCCCAAGGGGTAAAAGTAAAAAAGGTGATGCCAGACTGAGAAAGCCGAGAAATCTATACTTTTTTTTTTTAATTTATTTTACTGATTTCAGAGAGGAAGGGGGGAGAGAGAAAGGGAGAGAGGGAAACATCAATGATGAGAGAGAATCATTGACTGGCTACCTCCTGCACTCCCCTCACTGGGGACCGAGCCCACAATATGGGCATATGCCCTTGACCAGAATCAAACCCAGGACTCTTCAGTCCGCAGGCCAATGCTTTATTCACTGAGCCAAACCAGCTAGGCCAAGAAATCTATACTTTATTCTGATAATAGAAAGAATCCTTGGACCATGAGAATGACACTTATCAGAACACAGGTATTTCTATAGACTGAAGGAGGCTACAACTAGAAATAGTTAAGGCTAGTGAGAAGACTATAATTGTAATTTTCAAAATATTTATATTCCTTACTACTCTAAAATTACAATTCTTAGATCTGCTGCTTGACCTTGCTATTTAAGGCATTAATAAAGAAGCACATACATCAAAGATGTATTTTATCAATATTTAAAAAGCAGTATTTCAATAAAGCAGATTTCCTTGGTAATCGTAAATAATTTATCTTATTCATTTAAAAACATTAATCGGAAGAGCCATAGGTTTCACTGACGGCCTAAAGCAGCGGTCACCAACCTTTTAGGCCTCATGGACCACCAGTTGGCGACCACTGGCCAAAAGGATACATGGCAGAATAAAGATTAAGAACTTTCATGAAGCAGTTTACAGACTCAGTGGAAATGTCAGACAGAAAACTAGTAAAGAAGTTTGTATTAAGATGAAGAAATGTCAGTCTGGGACCTTGAAGGAAGCATATTGAATAACTTAAAAAATTTATAAATATTAAAGTCAATTTTATTTATCAATCATCTACATTGTATTGAGTACTATGAATACAATACAGCAGTGTAAAAATAAAAAGCTTCCTGTTGTCATGAAATTTACATAATATGGGGTGGGGGGATTAAAAACATTAGTATATCTTATAAATATATAAATTAGAATGGAAGCCAACAAACAATATATAAATTATATAATTAATGTCATCATAGATAACTAGAGAGCTTATTTTAATTAGAGGCTTAAGGAAGGCTCTTCCTCTCTAAGGAAGTGGCATTTAAAACAGAGACCTGAAGAATGAGCAGGAATTAGGCAGGTTGAGGGGTGGCAGAGAAGGTTAAGTATTCTATGGAGCAGGGAGGGGTTAGGCCTAAGTCTAAGGATTTAAGATTTATCTTACATGCACTTACATTTAAACCTGGGGACTAAGAATACCATATATATATATATATATATATATATATATATATATATATATATATATATATATATATATATTTTTTTAAATATATTCTTATTGATTTCAGAGAGGAAGAAGGAGATAGAAACATCAGTGATGAGAGACTCAATGATGAGGGAAACCGGCTGCCTCCTGCACTGGGGATCCAGCCAGCAACCCCAACATGTGCCCTGGCCTGGAACTGAATTATGACCTCCTGGTTCAATACTCAACCACTAAGCCACGCCAGCCAGCCCCCAATTTATATTTTTAAATGATCTTTCCAGCTGTGATATGAAGAATGAATCATGAAAAAGGAAAAACAAAACACAACAAGGAAATCTGAAGCATTGCAATAGTTAGAAATGATAGCAGCTTGCACTAAACAACAAGCACATTAACTGGCATTTTAAGCAGGTTCATTGTGTTAAACCATGCCACCCAACGCAAGACATTTAACACCTCAGGCCCAAGGGCACTATAAACCAGTAGCACTCTTAAGTCAGTAAAAATAATTGAACAAAGAAAAACAACCACATCTTTGAGGGGAGTAGTGAAACCCCTGGAGTCTACAAGAGTGATGACAGTGGAGACAGGAGGAATTAGAAAGACTGGAAAAGAAAGATGCTGAGTGGGATCTTGTGAATGAAATGGGTAAACAAGCCCAGTAATACCATCAAGGCTGAAAATGAGCTGTGCAAACAGGAGAAAAACATTTGCAGTATGTATTTAGAATATAAAAAATTCTTACAAACTTCAAGATGACAACAAAATATTTAAAAATAGGCAAAAGACGATAGACACTTAAGTGAGATAATAAACACATAAAAAGATGACTGGTAAGTCACAGGGAAATGCAAACTAAAACCATATACTCATTAGAGAACAGCTAAATAAAAAGAACTGAACATATCAAGTGTTGATGAGGATGTAGAAAAGCTTAAGCTCTCATAGTGTCTGCAGGTGGTACTGCAAAATAGTACAATCACTATGGAAAAGTTTGGCAGTTTCTGAAAAGGTATACATACAGTTACCATATAACCCAGCAATTCCATTCCTAAGTATTTATTCAAAAAATGTCTACAGACACTTGTATACAAATGTTTGTAGGGGCTTTATTTATAACTAGAGGCCCAGTGCACAAAATTTGTGCACAGGTAGGGTCCCTGAGGCCTGACTGGCAATCAGGGCCGACAAGTTCCCTGCCTCCCTGCCTCCTCCTTCCCTCGCTTCCTCAGCACCCCGCCGCTGCCTTTGGTCCCCCACCATGTTCTGTGCCTCCCCCTGGTGGTCAGCGCACATCATAGCGAGCGATTGAACTCCCAGTCTCCTGGTCCAACGCACGAAGGGATACTTTGCATATCAGCCATATATATAAATGCGTGCACACACACACACACAGGAGGCCCAGTGCATGAAATTCATGCGTGGAGTGTGTGTGTGTGGGGGGGTATTGTATGTCCCTCAACCCAGCCTACACCCTCTCCAATCCAGGACTGCTGGCTCTCAACTGCTTGCCTGCATACCTATTGCTCCTAACCACTTCTGTCTGCCAGCCTGATCACCCCTTATCTGCTCCCCTGCCAGCCTGATTGCCCCCAACTGCCCTCCCATGCAGGCCTGATCACCCTCAACTGCCCTCCCCTGCAGGCCTGGTTGCCCCCAACTGCCCTCCCCTGTATGCCCGGTTGCCCCCAACCGCCCTCCCCTGCTCACCCAGTCACCCCCAATTGCCCTCCTCTACCAGCCCAGTCACCAAAACTACCCTACCCTGCACACCTGGGCCCCCCCCGCAACTGCCCTCCCCTGCAGGGCATCTTGTGGCCACATGGGGGAAGCCATTTTTGACCACATGGGGGTGGCCATCTTGTGTGTTTGAGTGATGGTCATTTGCATATTGGTCGTGACTAATTAGATTATCTGGGCTAATTAGCATATCCCTCTCTTATTATATAGGATTATTATATAGGATATGTGTGTGTGTGTGTGTGTGTGTGTGTGTGTGTGTAGTCACAAACTTGGAATAACCCAAATATTCATCCACAATGGCAGGGTAAACAAACTGTGCCATCAATACAATGGAAAAGCACTCAGCAACAAAAAGGAGACAACTACTGATATCCTATCCTATCTAATAAAAGAGTAATATGCAAATTGAGTATCACTCCAACATACAAGATGGCCTCCCCCATGTGAACACAAGATGGCTGCCACAAGATGGCCGGCAGGGGAGGGCAGTTGGGAAGGACCAGGCATGAAAGGGAGGGCAGTTAGGGCTTAACAGGCCTGCAGGGGAGGGCACTTAGGGGTGACCCAGGTGTGCATGGGAGGGCAGTTAGGGGGGACCAACCCTGCAGGAGAAGGCAGCTGGGGAACCAGGCCTGCAGGGGAGGGCAGTTAGGAGCGGCCAGGCTGTCAAGGGAGGGCAGTTAAGGGTGACCGGGTCAACAAGGGAGGGCAGTTGGGGGCATCCAGGTCTGCAGGGGAGAACAGCTAGAGGTGACCAGGCCAGCAAGGAAGGTCAGTTAGGTGTGGCCAGGCTGGCAGGGGAGTGCAGTTAGGGGCAATCGGGCCAGCAGGCAGGCAAGCAATTGGGAGCCAGCAGTCCTGGATTGTGAGAGGAATCCCAGATTGGAGAGGGTGTAGGCTGAGCTGAAGGACACCCCTCATGCATGAATTTTGTGCACCGGGCCTCTAGTATCTACACTAATAAAAGACAAACATGCAAATTGGTGTCATTCTGCTACACCCAAGCCACACCCACCAGCCAATCAGAATAACTATATGCAAATTAGCTCAACCAATATGGCGGCCGCCAGCCACGGAGCTGGAGCAAGAAGGAGGCTTGGTTGCCCCAGCGATGGAGGAAGTCAAGCTTCCCGCCTGCCCTGGTCAGCTGTGGCCTCTGCTCAAGGCAACAACGTTTCAATGAGAAGATAAATAAATCCCAGGCTACTTCTAGCCAGCCTTGCTGGGAGCTTGGGTTGCTGGGAGCCTTTGCCAGCCTGCAAACAGCCATCAGCACTTCACCCAGGCTGGCCACACCCTCATGGGGTGAGGGTCCTGGCTAGGGGCTTGGCCAGCATGCAAACAGTCATTAGCCCTTACCCAGGCCTGCCAGGCACCCTAGCAGGGATCCCCAACCTGAAAGGGCTGTCACCAACTCGCAAACAGCCATCAGCCACTCACCCAAGCTGGCTAGGCGCTCCAGCAGGGACCCCCACCCTGAAGGGGATGTGGCCAGACTGAAAACGGCCCTCAGCCCCTCGCCCAGGCTGGCCAGGTACCCCAGCGGGACCCCCACCCTGATCCAGGACTCCCACCCTGATCCAGGACACCCTTCAGGGCAAACCAGCTGGCCCCCACCCGTGCACCAGGCCTCTATCCTATATAATAAAAGGGTAGTGTGCAAATTGATCCTATCAGCAGAACCACTGGGAATGACTGGTCACTATGACACACACTGACCACCAGGGGACAGATGCTCAATATAGGAGCTACCTCCTGGTGGTCAGTGCGCTCCCTCAGGGGGAGCTTTGCTCAGCCACAAGCCAGGTTGCCAGCTGCCAGTACAGCGGTGGTAGTGGGAGACTCTCCTGCTTCCTCAGCAGCACTAAGGATGTCCGACTGCAGCTTAGGCCTGCTCCCCGCTGGCAAGTGGACATCCCCCGAGGGCTCCCGGGCTGGCAGAGGGATGTCTGACTGCTAGCTTAGGTGGACATTCCCTGAGGGGTCCCAGACTGCGAGAGGGCACAGGCCAGGCCGGGCTGTAGGACCCCCTCCCACCGAGTGCACAAATTTTTGTGCACCGGGCCTCTAGAGTAACAATAAGGAAGAATCTGAAAAACTAAGTGAAAGAAGCCAGACACACAAAGAATACAGACTTTTAAAATTCCATTCATATAGAATTCTAGACAGGTTGAAGCTGATCTACAGTGTCAGCTAATCTCTGGCTATCTGAGGTGAAGAATGACTGAAAAGAGGCACAAGGGAGATTTCTGGGGTCATGTAATGTTCCGTATCTTCATTGTGATAGTGGTTACACAAGTATATGTACATTTGCCAAGATTCATTTAACTCTGAACATAGAAAAGGTGTTAATTGTACATAAATTAGACCTCAAAAGGTGATTTAAAAAAACTGAGCTGTTCTATAAAATTATGGGCTGATTTTCTGTCATTATTTATACAGTATTATTTATTAATTACTGTATTTTCCGTTCGACAAGCAACTGTAAACCTACTTTTACCCCATCCTGTATACTCACATTAAAGGCAACTGCAAGGGAAATACTCTAAACCAGTTCTGAACAATGGCAGTATCATTAGAATAAGTGCCCAGCCTTCCATAGCCATTTTCTAAAGGTTTGATATAAATATAAAATTTCTGGTATGTTTAGATTTTCTCCCTATCCTCCCCAGCCCCCTGTTGTTATAGTCATTTCACAGCAAACACTCAATAATATTTATGGAAAATAGCTTGTTGAAATAAAATAGATGTCTTTTTTTCTTAGTTAGCTGTAGAGTCACAGCTTTCATGCACAGACTTGAATTATACTGAATTACTTATCACTGAGTAACAGAAAGTGCTCTCATAACAGCACACAATGGTAATCCATTTCCCCACTGAAAGATAATAGCACTCTTGAATACATTAGATATTTTGGGCTCTAACTGTGGAATTGCTATAAATTCTAAAATAATTGGGAATTATTAACTAAAATTTCCCAGTTTAATATAAAATGTAAAATTAATTTAAGAGTGGTAGATAACTTACTTTTAAATATTTTTGGGGAAAATCATAAAATAAATGACAAGAAATCAAGTAATTATTTTAAAATCCTAATGTTGTATAATGTATTATAAAAATAGAAGATGATATCCATATGCTTCATAAAAATTCTAAGTTTTACAAGTTCAAACAGAGTAGGTTCCCAAATGCATTTTTCTTTGAGGAAAATTAGACCTTTTAATAAATTATAAATCCTCCCATTATTTCCATAATCGAGATTATGTGAGTGTAGAAAGCACTAATTTTCCCACTTGGGCACAACAACTTAGAGAATCTGACTTGTCAAGTCGTTCTGTGTGGAGTTCATGACTACTCTGCCTTACGATCTGGGAGAAAGTTTAGGGCGTATTTCTCTAGGGTTCACTTCCTTCACATGCTAGGACTTTATACATTAAAAGAGAGATCTTATCATGCACAAGCACCACATATTGTACCCGGTGTTAAGCAACTAAAATGCTACCTGTCAGCTGTGAATGGGTTATTTTTAAAGAAAGCTATTAAGTTGTTCTCTAAACTATCCATTTTGGTGAACTTTAATTATCTGAACACAGAACTACAGTATTTTGTTTCACAGATAAAAATTAACTTGTCTTCAGAGGTAAGTAAGTTAGACTGATCTAAATTAATGTTCTAAAAATAAGTAGGTAGATAATAATATATTTCTTACTTTAAGCTTGATTCTCTCATAATTTACTAACCAAGAAAGCCAGTGCAAAGTTTTCTTTAAGAGAGTGCAAATGATTGAGCGAATAAAAGCTAATCAAGAGTCATTTTAGCTATAAAATCGTAATTTTACATTATCTTAAGAATTAATGCTTCAACATAGTACAGATATCACAGCTTAAAACTGATGTTATTAACATGTATGCAACCTGACTAGAAAAGGTGCACAGCCCAGAGCTCTAACAAATTTGTCTATAAATGCATTTTTTAATCTTTTCAAGTAATAAAACAGGACCAAACAGTCAGATACTAGTAAACTGCAATTCTAGCCCTTATCCCTTATTAGCTGAGACATCTCTTAGCAACCATTTGCTTGGCTCAAAAATTAGAAAAGCTAAAAAAAAAAAAAAAAGAGGATAAGCTCAAGGATTGTGAAAAGGTAGAATAGCAGATGCAAAGACTGAAAGATGTAAGTTAGGCCTTCTCTCCCAAAGTGGTACCATCATTTTTATGACTTTATTATTACCGTTAATTATATTTATCACATGAGACCCTAAAAAGAAATATCAGGCCTCAAATCAGGAGGTCTGAGTTTTAGACCCAACTTGGCTCGATCCTATATGTCTGCTCTGATGGCACTGGCCAAGTTACAAAAAGGAGAAAGTTCCATTATTCTGTCAGACTCTTCCAGGCACTGTGAAGTATAAAATAAAACAAATGAAACAAAACATAATATTTATACAAGAGAATGGGGAAAATACCCTCATACCCAGTTATGTGGTTGAATGTATGTACATATGCATGCATAGATATAAACATACAAAGATGAAGACTTGTAGGTTCCACAAGTTTTAGGTGGACTGAAGTACACAAATTGCTATTTTTTTAAGTGTAAAAAACTTATCTCTCTCCACACGAACAGGAAAAATTAGTCTATGTCACTAGATCTAAGGTTGCTTACCAGGATTTAGCACTGTGACTATCAACATCCTAAAAACCCGCAACCAAGAAATTTTGTTTTATTTGAAGCATGCTAGGGTAGCACAAAGTCAGTTATCATTCTTTGCAACATATAAATTCTCATCCAAAGCAGTGCTATTTAGAAGTGACCTTTGTAATTTGTGCTCTGAACTTGTTATGAGAAAGAGATCCTGATGAAGGATATGGGTTACTTACTTTTTGACCATTTCCCTACATTTCTTTCCTCTTCAGTTATTCCCTCCCACGCTCACTGGGCAAGAATTTTGGTATGGTCCAGGTCAGGCTGGCTAGCAGTGAGCTATGATAACAGCTAGAGGTAATCAACAAAGACTAAGAGCATCAAGTCTCCCCCAATGCCAAGCATTCAAGGTAGCAGCACAGGCAGCTCCATGTGCCTTTGGACCTGAAGTAGATAAAGAAGGAATCAATTAACCTTTCTGTGAATGCATAACTAGTAGCTAACAGAACTAGGATTCAAGACTAAGTGTGCTGAGCTCTAAAACCCTTGTTTGGAGCCACTACACCATACAAGGGCCAATAGTACTTCCTGGCCATCCTCTCTGAGGGGTGATGAACCATGACTAGGCTCATAATCAAGCTAGATTCTGACAGGTCAACTGAAAAGATGTTGAAGACAGTGATGACAAAAATAAAAATAATCATAATGATCATGCTACAGAATATGTTCTGCTTCCCAAAGTAGCCTGTGCATTGCAAAGGCTCTGGCTATTTAGATCTTCTTTCTCAGGATGAGCCAAAAGCTGTCGCCTCTGAAACTACAGGCAAATATGTGCTGTAAGTGAGTTGTCTAAGAGCAGATCTGAAGGCAGAGATGTAAAAGTAAACCAGACTTAAGATAAGGGGCATGAGAAAGGGGCCTGAATGAGAACAAGTAAAAAGATCATGTGGAGCTTGGCCAGCATGGCTCAGCAGTTGAGCATCGACCTATGAACCAAGAGGTCACGGTTCGATTCCCAGTCAGGGCACATGCCCGGGGTTGTGGGCTCCATCCCCATGTGGAGCATGTGGGAATTCTCTCTCATCATTGATGTCTGTTTGTTTGTTTGTTTCTCTCTCTCTCTCTCTCTCTCTCTCTCTCTCTCTCTCTCTCTCTCTTCCTTTCTGAAGTCAATAAAAAGATATTTTAAAAAAATCATGTGGAACATCAGTGGAAATCAGTATTCAGAGACTTTTTAATGATGTCAATCATGACAATAAAGTTATTTCCTCCAGCATATATAATCAGGCTGTAAGCAAGAACAGACTAAATAAGGTTGGGTTCTTGTAGCATGGGAGGAAAGAGATCAAGAGAGAGTGAGATTCTGGTTAGTCAGCAGACAGAATCCATATCAAGGCCAGATAAGACCAGTAGACTAGGAAAACAATTAAGGTGAACGTCTCAAGTCAGGGGGTACAAGGGAGAGAAGGCACGAGGGTAGGGATTTACAGTCTGAAAAGAGAATGATCTACTTCATATAAGGGTGGACCCTTGCACACCTTTGTAAGCTGTACCCAAACAGGTTAAAGGAAAGCGGCTCAGATGACTGTCCACATTACTAAAACACAGAGGAGTCAAGAAAATGCAAGTCTCTTATGAACTGTCTCATTGCCAGAAATATTAAACACCTGCCTCCAATATGTGGAAAATGACTCTCTACGATGAGGAAAATGGTTAAACTTGCCTGCACAATTAAACAGGCAGTGATATATTATGTAACAGATAAACTAGATGAAGGAGAAAAATGTGACACAATTATAATTCTAAATGCCAGAAAGAATATCTTCAGGCAGCTCTGAAAAACTATTTTTTACTTCTTTCCATTAAAAAATTTTCGCCCTAACCGGTTTGGCTCAGTGGATAGAGCATCGGCCTGAGGACTGAAAGGTCCTGGGTTCGATTCCGATCAAGGGCATGTACCTTGGTTGTGGGCACATCCCCAGTAGGAGGGGTGCAGGAGGCAGCTGATCGATGCTTCTCTCTCATCGATGTTTCTAACTCTCTATCCCTCTCCCTTACTCTCCGTAAAAAATAAAACCAAAACACTTTCTGCAATTAAAAAATTTTTTTTTGCAAACCATCATGATAGAAGAGGAAACAAGGAAAGAAAGTAAACAAGAAAAACCCTGGAGAAACAAGATGGCGGCATAGGGTAGACACCGCATATGCAGCTGTGAACAACTATTTCAGAAAAACCGCGAAAAGAACACACGGACACCACACGCACCCACAGGACGGCTGGCTGAGTGAAAATCCTACAACCAGAGAAGAGTCTGAGACTCAGAGCAGCAGCGGAAGCAAAGTACAGAGGTACGGAGGCGCGC
>PVJC01030967.1:0-20887 GCA_004026665.1 Murina feae
TCAATGTGTGGCCAGTGTCTGAATTCTCCAGTCAAACTTGACATGTGTTGTTTTTGTTTTTTGTTTGTTTTTGTCTTTTTCTTGTCTTTTCCTTTTTATTGAATTTATTGGGGTGACACTGGTTAACAAAATTATACAGATTTCAGGTGCACAAATGTCCAAAACACAAATCAACAACACAACCACTGAGGACATCATCATTCCCAACATTGCAGATACCCACTGTGAAAGCATAAATGTTATGTGGCCAACAGCTCAGCACCCACCCTCCAGGTTGTGTTGGTAGGTGGAAGAATACATGCGGGAATGGTGATGCCCTGCATTTTTTTGTGGCTTCAAATTTTGGATTGAGGAGGCATTTCCAAGGAAACCATCCTGATTGCACACACTGGTCACCTGCCCTCTGGCATGGAAAGCCTCTGGACTAAATCAATGACACACTCACCTCTGCAGAGCCGCCTCAGTGTCATCCTGTGCTGTGTCAGGACAGTCGTGAAGACTTACACTCTCTCCTCTGTGCGATGCAGGGATGTACCGGTGTGGCCCGGCCTCTGTTAAAGCCATTAAGCACGGCCACGTTTGCTTCCAGTTTGATGCACCCTTCATTTTTGCAGAGGTGAGTGGGAAGCCGGGGAACGTGCTGCTTTCCTCCCCACTCTCAATGCCTCCAAGTGTAGAGCGCTGGCATCATTCCAACCCGGCTCTTCATTCTACATGCAACTCTTAGCTAACCTTTGCTTTCCTACATGTTTTGAGATTTCCCCTGCTCAAAAGAAATTGCTTTACTAACCATCATACTCCAGGACTACAATGAGTAACCATTGTTAATACATGAAGCCTATGTCCTTAGGAAACTTGAGTCTTAATGGGAGATGGAATGTGTGAACACACCACAGTTAAATAATACTAGTAATTGTACAAGAGATGCCATGGAACTATCTGATGAGTTATGTAGGTGATAACTGGTCTGCATTTATTTATACAGATTCATTAGCTGAGAAATATGGGCTGGGAACTGAAGTAGGACACCAAAGACCATGTCTAGGGTGGGAGGGTGACATGGGGACAGAAGGAGGGACACCTTTGCGACAGCCACAGTAAGAGGAGACACCTGCAGCAGGAGCCCTGGAAGGAGCGTCTGGGTGCTCCCTCGGGGATTAGTGCCAG
Organism: Murina feae; assembly: GCA_004026665.1. Taxonomy (NCBI): domain Eukaryota; kingdom Metazoa; phylum Chordata; class Mammalia; order Chiroptera; family Vespertilionidae; genus Murina; species Murina feae. The sequence continues at coordinate 1,168 of PVJC01030967.1, forward strand.
AGCCGAGTCTCGAGAGGTGATCAGCAGTTACTCAGGCAAAGGGGGTAAGAAAGAAGCCGGAGGAAGGGAAGCATTCAGGCAGAGAGGCCGGCCAGTGGCAGCCCAGTGGCGTGTGGGGACATGAAGCCTCTCCATGCAGGCGCACAAAAAGTGATGCGTCAGCAGGTGTCAGCGATGGCAGCTGAAGGAACTGGACTGAGGAACTTAGGTCCTGAGAAGTGGGCACTTCATCTTGTAAACGAGAGTCTCCATGGAGGGGACTGGGTAAAAGGCAATGGAGGGCGGAGAAGGAGTCAAGGCTGGCAAGTGCTTAGGAAGTGCACTAAACGTGAATATTTAGCCAGCACCATCGGAAATGGGAAAGCCCAGAATGAGCAGGGTGTCTCCCACCACACCTCCCAGCACAGCTGCTAGAAGCTGGGGAGAGCGGGCGTTGCCGTGTTTGGGTTTCATTCCCTCCATTTCACTTAGGGATTTGAAGATTTATCCGAACCTCCCAGCTGCCATCTGAGAGTTTATGATGCTACAAGAACCTCTTAATAGGAAATCACTCCAAAATTCACAAAGCCTTGTTTTATATTTTCATTATGCTTTACTGCTGCAAAGGAGGAGAGAGGAAGCAGCCTCCCTCCAAGAGCAAATTGCCTAATAGCTGTTAATGCAAATGCTCTTGCTATTATTAAATATAGATCAGGGGTTATGGATGTCATCGGGGTGTGCAGATTATAATTACTCATCTCACCGCTGCAGACTCGTCTGACAGAGTGTACGTTTGTTGCTCTGGCACAGGCTGAGCTCCAGGTCCGAGCCATTTATAAGAGCTGTGTGAGCTGTTAAATAGGGTCTGAAGAATCTTTTCTCAAGGGAACCCAAAGTCAGACCCCATGGGGGACGCCTCCATGACTCAGGCTGGGGACCTCATCCTCTCTTCCCACTCCCACCTCCTGACTGGGGCGTTGGACTCTCCCCGCAGGCCACACCCTCACCCTCTGGAGTCTGCCCTTCTTATCCTCTGTACGCTGATGTTCCTGGTCACTCCCCACTCACTTCCGGCCAGAGCCAGCATCATGCTCACTGGCTTTTTTGCTCTTCTCCTTTAGTGAAATCAGAAGCCCGAATAAGAGGGGGCATGAGGAAAAGTATCTTACCTCTGTCCCTTTTGTCTCCTCCTCTATTTTGGAAATTTATCCTTAACATTTACAGATTCCTTTCAGGGCTTAAAACTTACTTCTCTCCCCTGCTGCCTTCTCATGCCCTCGGTGTTGGGTGCGTTTCTCAGTCTGAAGGGCCCTTTGCCTTTTCTCTCCCCAAATAGTGGTGTCCTCAGGCCTCCAAAGAGGTGAGAAGGGAGCGGAACAGTCCTGGCAATCTGCAGTTGTCTTCTGAATTCCACTGGCACTAATCTCTCAGGAGCAGCGGCTTTGCTGCTAGCTTAGCTTCCTCTGCTTGGATCCCACACACACCCACACATGCACATGCACACACATGCATGCACACGTGCACATACACAAATGTACACAAATGCCTGCCTCTCCTCTCTGGTACTGGGCTGGGTTTGTAGCAGTCCTGAGGGATCCCTCAGGGCCACAGTAACCAGCTCCTTCCAGGTCTGGGCCATCAGTCCTCTGTGACAAGCGGTGCAGCTGCCTCTCTCAGATTCCTTATTCTCAATCCAAAGTTGTTTATTTTGCTACCACTTGTTAGATGCAGCTCATTTTCTGGCACCTTCTCTTCTGATCCAAAATAACTCTCCCAGTCATTCAAATAACATAACACTTTGAAATCATCTTGGCTTCTCTTTTTAACCTTTCTCAGGCATCTCACCAGAAATGCCTTTAAAAACTGTCATTCATCAGCCCTATCTATGACCCTCATCATTACCCTCTGAGCTCTGTACAGTTCTGAGCCCTGTGGAGATGCCTGCTAATTCATCTCCCTCCTCCTTTCTTACCCACTTTCCTATCTATTCTCCACAAAACAGCCAGAATTATCTTTTAAAATGTAAATAGAAACCTGTCACCACCCTGCCTCCAACCATCTAACAGATTCCCATCACCCTTAAAATAAAATTGAACATCAATCTTTACAAGATTTGGTGTGATCTGGCCTCTGACTTCCCCTTCACTCTCATCCCTTGCTCATTTCCCTTCAGCCACACTGACCTTACTCTCCTGGAAACATCCAAACATGCTCTCGTTTCAGTCTTGACACACACCGTTCCTTTCGGTGTGAAAGCTCTTCCCCTTCTTACGTTAGGGGAAGGTTCTGCTCTCTCACTGTCTCCTGGTCTCTGTTCCAGTCACCTCCTCAGAGAGGCCCTCACTCACCCCACCCCACCTAAAATAGAGTCTGCTCTGTGCTCTGTTGTTTTCATCCTTCTATCCAGTCTTAATGTAATTTCTCTACCTGGCTTCTCATTGCTGAAAGCAAGTTCTGGACATAGTAGTCATGAACACATACTTGTTGAATGAATGAAGGAGTCAAGCAGACAAGCAAACAAAAGCTGACACTGAGTACACTACTAAGAACAGGGCCAAATGGCACTCCCAATCGCTATCGGGAGATGAGGCACACCGAGCCTGGCGTATGGCCAGCTGCAGGCTGCCGGAATGGTGAGCACAGGGAGATTTACAGCAGGTGGGCAGGGAAAGCTGGTGGACCAGGCAGGTACCCACTGCCTTCATATGTCCTCAGAGGACCACCACTTTCCCTACATAGCTATGTGCCATGCAGTTATCTCCATTTGGGAACCAATGAACACAGAAAACTCTGTCCTGGGTTCTGAAGAAAGGCTCCATCCTTTGTGGTGGAGAGCGTGGCCTCTGGCAGCAGTGGACATGTGTTTTCATTCTATGGGCACAGGAAGGAGTTTGCAGAGAGGTCCCTGCAGCCTTCTGCCCCAGCCCACCTTTGCTGAGTCCCCGGGGGCCTGAACCTTACTCAGGCTGTGCAGAAAGTGCCAGTGCCTGTGCCTGACCCTGAGGCAAGGCTGTGATGTGCTGAAAATAGTGCCAGATTCCACGGTGGGATTCCACTCCACATGACCACAGTCCCTTCAAATGTGGAGGAAGGACTAGGTGATCACTAAAGCTCCTTCCATTCTAAAGAAATTGGCCTTAAACACAGAGTTTTCACAAGTAGTACTGATCTACATACCAGCCCTGTGAAGACAGTATTATTAAACTCAGAGATTCAGTAATTTGCCCAAAGTTACATAGCCTGGGTCCTATATTTCTTCCAGCATCCCCTGTTCTTACTATTCCCTATAGAGATAGACAATGAAGACATTAAAGTTGTTAAAGATTTTGCTTATCTTGACTCAGTCATCACTTCAAATGGAGACTGAAGCCAAGAAATCGAGAGAAAACTGAGACTCAAAGGACAGCAATGAAAGCGTTAGGAAGATCACCAAGAGCAGCAATGTGTCATTAGAGACCAAGGCTAGGATCACCCACACCCTCTTATTCCCAATTACTATGCACAGATTAAGGCTGGTAGGAAAACATATTTATTTATTTAAAATATGGTGTTGGAGGGTACCCTGGACCACAGAAAATGAACAAATGTGTTCTAGAGCAAAAATGACAAAACCAAAGCTGTCCTACTTCATAAGAAGGACAGTTATTTTAAAAAGACAGTAACACTGGGGAAACCAGAAGGCAGTAGGAAAAGAGGGGAACCAAGTATGAGATGGGCTGGCTACATAAAGAGGCTGCAGGCATGAGTCTACAGGAGTTGAGAGGGACTGTTGAGCACAGGACATTATGAACATCATTCATTCACAGAGTCATCAGGAGTCATAAGTGGCTCGGTGACATGTGACCCACACCTGAAGTAGGTATCCCAAGGTTGGCTTAGCCATTTAACAGCATCGTGAAGCCCTCAAATGCTTCTTATCATTCTACTCTACCATCTTTGTATTGTTGGCAATGTTGCTTTTCACTGTTTCAGGATGATTAAAGCAGCTCCAAGTGTCACTTCACTTTGCATGAAAACATTCAAAGCAGGAAGAGCAGGGCAAACTCTCCAAGTACTGCTCTCCTTTTATAAAAAGTCATTCCCAGAAGCCATCCAACTGAGATTCTCATTTACCTTAGAAGTAGGTCACACGGTTACTGCTAGCTTAAAAGAAGTCTGGGAAAGCAAGTAACAGACATGGTACTTTCAGCTCTCACTTAAGAGGTGAGATTTACCAGCAAGAAAAAAGGGAAGAACCTTTGCCGGGTGGCTCAGTTGGTTGGAGTATTATCCTGTACACCAAAATGTTTTGGGTTCCATTGTGAGCCAGGGCACATACCTAGGTTGTGGGTTTGATTCCTTGCCCAGACATGCATGGGAGTCAATGTTATTTTCACTCTTCTTTCTTCTCATTTCTTCTCTCTTCTCTTTATCTCTCTCTTCTCTCTTTTCTCTTCCCTTCTCTCTCTCTCTCTCTCTCTCTCTCTCTCTCTCTCTCTCTCTCTCCCTCCCTCTCCCTCTCCCTCTCCCTCTCCCTCTCTCTCTCCATATCTGCAGAAGATAAAAGGAAAGAAAAGAGGGGAGAAAGAAGTGATTAATGTTTAGACAGCTGATAGTCCCATTTATAAATATTCCTAATTTAAATATCTGATAATTAATCTAGACTAGATTACCCTATATAATAGTTTTTAAATGAGTTTAGCCTTATGAATCCAGTATTGCTGAAGAAACATACCAACTCTAGGGGTATTAGATGACTACACCATTGAAAGGTAGAGATTTTGGTAACAAAGACACTTTATGACAGCTAGTGCTCTCTTTTCCTGTTTTCAGGTCAACAGCGATCTTGTTTACATTACAGCTAAAAAAGATGGCACTCAGGTGGTGGAAGCTGTTGATACCACCCATGTTGGGAAATTAATTGTGACCAAACAAATTGGAGGAGATGGCATGAAGGATATTACTGATACCTACAAATTCCAAGAAGGTAATTTACTATAATTGAATGACAATTTCCTTGCCCAAGTCCATTTTGTACTTACCAAGGTCAGTATGAGATGTGTCCCAGAGAATGCACTGGCATTTATAGCATACTAGGGGCCCAGTGCACAAAAATTTGTGCACTCGAGAAGTCCTTCAGACCAACCTGTGCCCTCTCACAGTCTGGGACCCCTCTGGGGATGTCCACCTGCTGGCATGCCTGGTCAGCCTGGGTGAGGGGCTGATGGCTGTTTGTAGGCTGGCCAAGCCCTCCCAGTGGGATCCCTCACCTGGGTGCAGGCCTGAGGGCCGTTTTCAGGCTTTCAGGCTGCCCACAGTCCCTTCAGGTTTTGGGTCCCTACTGGGGTACCTGGCCAGCCTGGATGAGGAGCTGAGGGACATTTTCAGGCTGCCCACAGTCCCTTCAGGTTTTGGGTCCCTACTGGGGTAACTGGCCAGCCTGGGTGAGGGGCTGATGGCTGTTTTCAGGCTGGTCAAGCCCCCCAGTGGGGACCCTCACCCCATTGGGATGTGGCCAGCATGGGTGCCGGCCTGAGGGGCTGTTTCCAGGCTTTCAGGCTGCCCACAGCTCCCATTGACCCAATGTCCCAGCAAGGCTGGCTAGAATCAGGTTTCTGGGGTTTATTTATCTTCTATAATTGATTCCTTTAAGCTGAGGCCTAGGTAGGTAATGAAGCCTCTGTTTGCTTCAGCTCGTGGCTTCTATAATTGAAAGAATGTTGCCTTACTAGACTCTAGGCAGGCAGTTTCCTCCATCGCTGATGCAATGGAAGGCTGCTGTTTGCTTCACCTCTGAGGCTTCTATAATTGAGACAATGTTGCAAATATGTTGTTGCCTAGAGCTGGGAGAAGCCCAGCCAGCAAACAGTTTTACTCCTGCTGCAACAGAAGCTGCCTGTTTACTCCAGCAGCTCTGTGAGTGCTGGCCTCCATCTTGGCTGGGTTAATTTGCATACAGCCACTCTGATTGGCTGGTGGGCGTGGCTTAGGCATCCCAAAGAAACGGTCAATTTCAATATTATGCTTTTATTATATTAGATGGTAGTCAAAGCAGAAGCATAAATTCTCAGGAGTGAAAGACACATCACACCCCCAATTTTTCATTGTAGTTTCATTAGTATGTTTGCTTTGATTAGAATTCCCTCCACATGGTTTGGGAAATTATTTGATTTTAAGTCATATCTACTTTAACAGCATATAAAATATATAAGAGGACAAAAATGATTTTAAATAATTCTATTGGAAAATGTTATAAATTTTAGTTCAATAACAGAAATTTAAATAGCTACTCACATCTGTTTATACCCTATTCTTACATACATTGTTTCACTGAATGATCATGGAAATCCCTTGAGGTAGATAATAAAATATTAAGAGGGCAGTGCAATCTTACTAGTCAGGCAATTAAGTTGAATGCCTGTGTAAATTATAAAATAATGGCAATGTGGTTTTATTCACTTTTATTGTGCAGAATATTTCAAATTGAGCTGCTGAGTTGATACTGGACTGGTTGCCTACTCTATGCCTAGAGTAGTGTTTGGTGCTGGGGGTCATTTTAGTGAGCAGGATCCAATTTCTGTGTCTGGCCAAGTGACAGGATCATTGTGCATAGGGGGCTTTGATAAGAAGAAGAGGAACACTCCATCCAACCAGGAGATTCAGAAAAGGCAAAGCAGGGAGAGAGGAATCACGGACTGTAGTTAAAGCTGGGCAGGGGGTTCCACACAATGGTAATCAAATCATGGAGGTTTGAAGCACCTGGTGTGCTTGGGATCCTACAGGCTCAGAGTGCCCAGGGGATGAAGACAAAACTGCTCAAGGTCAGCAGTGGACAGGAAATGAAGGACCTTGGGTATCTTGATAGGAAATGAGGAGTATATTTCATAGATGATTCGCCATCAGAGTTCTTAGGAGTGGCATTTATTTTAGTGAAGAAATTAAAATGATAAATAATTAGCATATACCTAAATATCCATCAGTATTCCTGAAGTGCTATGGAGTACTGAATTTCTCTTAAATATTTTAGCCAGTCTCTGCACTCTTATTTATAAAAGCAATTTGCACTATAAAGAGGAAATTTGCTGAACTGAGAACTCTTGTGCATAGTATTAGAAACTCAAATTTTCTATCATCTGAACTAGTGAATTTTTGCTGTATTTCTAAAATGATTCATTCTTTCTTTCTGTTACATATCTTCCAATGCACAACATAGACCAAAAGATTTTTTTCATTCTTTTTTTCCCCTAAAATGAGGGGAGGAAATAATAAATTCAAAGACATAGCAATAGAAACAATCTTAAAAAATGTTTTTGTGCTTAAAAAATAAGCATGATAAACAAAACAAACAAACAATGCCCTCTTGTTATGGAGTTATATGCAAAAAGGTTTGGAAAGGAAAAATAAAAGTCCATAAAAAAGATCAAAGAAACTAGCTGTAATACTCATTCATTCTTTCATTCATTCAACAACTGCTATTAACCAACCCCATATTTTCAACACTGGGTACAAACAGAGACATGCATAGCCCTAGCTGGAGAGACCAGCAGGAAGCAAACCCTCACCAAGTTGTGGGATGTGTGCAGGGCACAGAGAAGGGCATCCCAAGCCAGTCAGGGATTCTGGAGGATATTAGTGAGGCTCACCGAGATGGAAAGATGAAAATTGGCAAGGGGAAGCACGGGGAAGGAGTGCTTCAGGAAGAGGCAGCTGAACAAGGATTGCAGATAAACTCTCCTGGTGTGGAAGAAATCCTGATCAGACAAGAAAACGGTGAGCCTTCAGGGAACTGTCCAGGTCACGGGCTGTCTTGTCTAATCTCAGAGCAGAATGCCATTAGCTGTCAGCAATGGTGGTGGCAGTGAAGTCCAAATCAAGGTCAGATGTCAAGAAAGGAGGGACCCAAAGACAGTCTGAAAAAAAGCCTTGGCCAAGGGTGGAAAACAGATTAAAACAAATAAGTGTGCCAACTCTGAATGAGGAAGACATTTGCAATCTGGGCACAGAGTTTGGCAAGAAGGCAAGGCTCAGATAGGTGGGCCATATGGGGGTCTGGTCTAAATAGAAGTGCCCCTAAATTCCCATAGGTAGTTGTAAGGAACACCCATCTGCTTCTGGATTGGAGTTTGATCCCAGGTAGATGGATAATTGGCCTCTTAATCAGAGATGGCGTATTCCTTTCAAATTCCAGCTTTGGGAATGACCAAGTGGAGTACTGTTTAGAGGAGGGTGCTGAGACTGCTCTCAAATGTAGTTGGAAAAAGTAGGTGATTATCGATGTCTCTCGAGAGCATCGAGGAAGGGACAGCCAGCATCCATGGCTGTGTATTTGCCATGCTTATTCTCATTATTGAATCTTTCATACAATTTCTCTATCCACAGATTCTGAGTGAGGCCACTAAAGTTTGGAGATGAGTAAAAATCTAAAAAAGGAATTATTCCCATATTTAGGAATTTACTATTTCAATTATCTAAGTTGTGGATAGATCATTTTTTCACTTGGACAAACTAAAGCTTAACATTAATTTTATACCTTTTATACTATAAAACTTTGAAAACCAGAATCCATAAAACTTCTTCTGGGCAATATATCTTCTTCATGATGGTATCTGGATCCATTTCCTCATCGCCCCATCAATGATTCCGACACTCATATTTTTCTTTCTCCTTCTCTGTTAGCTCCTTTCCATTAGAATTTCAATGTTTAAAGAGTTTACAAAGTCTTTTTCAACAATATATCCCCCACTAAACATGCCCGCACCTTCTTCAGGCAATTAAGTTGAAGGCCTGTGTAAATTATAAAATAATGGCAAGGTGTTCTGGGAGAGCTGCCTGCCCTGGCAGCCTGCCATGTTTCTTTCCCTTATATTCCTCACCTACCGTGCCCTACATTTTGCTACCAACATATCCTTGAAGATCTTCTCAAGGTCACTGAGACCACCTGATTGCCACATGGAAGAAACATTTGCATACCTCAGCTTGCCTGACCTTCTTACACCTTTTCATGCTATTACTCCCAAGCCTGAAATTCCATTATCTTTTGTTTCTATGATGCAGTGTCTCCTGGTTCCATCCCAATCTGCTTGGTTCTTTGTTTGTCTCATCCCTCCACCCCCTCCAAGCTCTGCTTTCCTTACTCCCTCCAAATGTGACTTCATTCTAGGCTTACATCCTTGGGTTCATGCCCATTTCCTTGAGTTCTTTCTACAGCTGGTGTTACATCCACATATACACTGCTCACTCCCAAGTCACTGACCCCAATTTAGACTTCACTTTTCAGCTCCACATTTACCTAAAGTCCCACGAAACTTGAAATGGAACCTTCCCAATTGTCACCTCTCCCACTCCCTTCCCCTCCCTAGGTCTGTTTCTCCTTCTCTCTCTACCCCAGTGCAGGGAACCACGATCCACTAGGCACAGCAAACCTGAATGTCCCTCTGAAACATCTCCCCTTCCCCACCCCTCCTGATCTCCATGATCTCCACTCTGAGAATCGGTGGTATCATGTGCGGAGAACTCTTAGCATTGTGCCTGCTACCTAGAAAGTGTCCCATAAATGTAAGCTTCTGCTACTTCTAGTAATTATTCCTACTAAACCACTACTATTAGCTTGGGCTATGATGGCTTTTCTGCTGGATACCTGCTACAACTTCCAATTCCCTTTCCTCTCATCCTCCTTCTCTTGTTCTAAACCCTGCATGCTGCCCAAGTGTAAGGTGACCAGATGCCCCGCTTTTGACGGGACTGTCCCGATTTTTAACAGTTTGTCCCACGTCCCGTTGCATTTTTAAAAAGTCCTGATTACTCTTTGAATATTTTAAGTAATAATAATAAAAAAAGAAACCCCCTCCCCCCCCCCCCCCCCGGGTCAATGGTGTACCGCTTTAAATCTGGTCTCCTTACCCAAGTGACATATTTGAGCCTGGTTACTGCACTACTTAAAATCCCTCCCTCTCTTCTGTCATCTCCAGGGCATTTTAGTCAATGTGCGGTTACGCCCCTGCCATCTGCCCTTTTGCCCCTCTCACTGCCCCTGCTAACCACATGGTCAGGGATCATAAGTAGCAGCCAGGCGAGCTGCACAGTTCCTCTAATAAGCCAGGCTGCCATTTGCCCCCAGGCCTTTGTTCTCCCTGTGGAGGGAAAAACACTGAGAAGCCTTCCCTGCCCCCAGGTGAATGGTTACCCCTCTTCACTGCCAGACTCCTACAGGAAAGGCTGTGTGTCTCACCTGAGCACAGCGCCTGATATTAGAGCATGAAATATAAAATGAGTGGTAACTCAGGTGGCCCTTTCACAGGTGAGCCTAATTGAACATCAAATGTCCTACAGTGGACTGTTTGGTATCTAGCTATATAAAAGGCTAATATGTAAAGTGTCCCCTTGAGAGTTCCACCGGGAGACCGGGAGTTCGATCACTCACTATGATGTGCACTGACCACCAGGGGGCAGCATGGAATGAAGGAAGGCCCCAGTGGGCAGCCAGAAGGCCCTGGTTGGTTCTGATCACTGGCCAGGGCTAGGGATCCTACCCATGCACGAATTTCATGCACCAGGCCTCGAGTCCATTAAAAAGATGAAAGTTTGGTCTTAGGAAAGCAGTGGGCTTCTCCAAACCTCAGTCCTTTGGAGCCTCTGTGCCAGGCCAGCTCCTAGGTCTGGAGGACATGGAGTTTGCATTGTAATAGGGGAATAACATCACATAGTGATAAGTACAGGCAAAAGGAAATAAAGCCAGGTGATATGTTAGTGAGAGCTGAGAGAACTAGGGACATTTACACAGGACGAAGGAAGGGTGGGCACTCTGAGAAGGTGACATTTGAGCTAAGATCCAAACAATGGGAAGAGGCACTCTCATTGCATCCAGTTAACAGACCTTCCTGCTGGGGTCCATGGAGGGGTCTCAGACAATGGAATCTGGCTATGGGCCATTTTCTCCCAGCACTGAATCCGTGGCCTGAATCATATGAGACATCAGAGCACCAAGCACAACCGCAGAGTGACAGGGGTTCTCCTGCTCCGGGAGGCCCACAGCCCATGCCTCCTATCGGGGCCTGTGCTTCCTGTAATAGCCCAGCCTGCTCTGCCTGGCACCCCTGCTCACAGGGGCAGGCTTGTTCCTAGTGGAAGCCAGAGGTCCCTCTATCTTAAGGTGACCAGATTTAAAGCGGTACACTATTGACCGGAGTGGGGGGGGGGGTGTCTTTTTTTTCTTTTTTTTCTTTTTTTTTTAATTATTACTTAAAATATTACAAAGGGTAATCAGGACTTTTTAAAAATGCCGCGGAACGTGGTACAAAGTGTTAAAAATCGGGACTGTCCCACCAAAAGCGGGACGTCTGGTCACCTTACTCTATCTGTGGCATAATATGGAATAAATTCTCTTACTTCCACAAGCCTCCATTGCCCACTCCCCTCATCTCAGCCAGCTCAGCTTCTTCCTCTCTGACCATGTTCCTGCTGCTGCCTCTTACCCCCTGCATTCCGCCTAAATGCATATTTCATATCAATCCAAAGCAGTAGCCATCAGTGCTTGCTTTCTCACAGAGCTACCTGCCAGATGCATTCTGCTCAAGTATTGCACTGCACTTTCCTTGTCACTGCCCTCCTTCCCTTTATTACTACCTCCCCCTATTGATCTGCAGACATGTGCTCTAGCCAATGCTTATCCTAGACAAATTGTTTCTGGCATCTCGTGGCAATCTTGACAATCAGAGCAATTGTTAATACACATGCACACACAAATACGCATTTTCGATTGTTTGCAACACCTGCTGGCATTTTCTTTGTCTTTGCAAAGTACTAGCAGCTGCCAATCCTTATGTAATACCTTTAATCCAGCTAACAACCCTACGATGTTGGTTGGCTTCCTTGTTTTACAAACCAGGAAACTGATGGTAATAACAGTGCCTGCCTTTTTACTCTAAGGATTAAATGAGGTAGTGTATGATATGTACTTACCACAACACCCATCACAATGATAATCATTTGACCTCTTCATCTCCATTGCTTTTTATTATAAACTAAGTGAAAGGTAATGTCTAAAATTAGCATAAGTGGAAAGCCAGCGTTTTTATTTTGAAGTGCTTTGTTGTTGTTTTTCTTGCTAGCCAATCCCATGACTACTTTGTAGAAGCCAAAATATTTGCCTTTCCATTTGCCACATGCACTGCGATATATCCAAAGGAATTAGGATGGTAAAGACCATAGCAACTACCTGTTCACATCTCCTCACTCCCCGTCCCCCAAAGCCGAGCATTTGGTCCTGTGCTCTGTAAGGAACGTTAGCTCAGTTTGGACTCGGGAGCAGCAGGCTCTTAGGCCTAACTTGTATCTGTACTTCTCACTTTCTCACATGTACAAAGCAAGTCTTTAGTCTCCTCCTCTCCATACCTTCATCCCCATCACCACCACTTTGGAAACCCTACATAAGACATATTTCGAAAAACAGCACACGTCTCAAACAGCCCCACCATGCCAATAGGCGACCCTCAAAACAATGTGTTTCTGTCAGATGACCGGGAAATCTTGTTAAACAAGTCTCCCCAGGAGGGCGCAATCTCAGAACCTTTCATGGGCTGTTGACCATGTGACCATTCAGGAGGCACTAGAGAACCCAGTGCTCCCCAAGGGAACTTGGCCTTCAGTCCTTTTGCAGGAAGGCGTGTTAACAGTTTGCTAGATCGGAGCATGAGGTGCAGTGTACGGTTTGGGAAACAGGGATCTCTGCCCTCTGCCAGGAAGCGAATGGCAATGGAGGGCAGGGTGGAGGGAAGGATGAGCTGCCCAGGTCCAGCTCAGCAGGAGAAGATGGGACAGGCCCAAGTGGAAAGAGCGATGAGGAAGACAAGTCCTGTTGGGGAGAGCCATGAATAGGGGAAAATTCAAATGCAGAAGATGGACTGGCCAGATGCGACTATTGCCAAAATCTTTGCTTAGAGATCTTCAAGTTCCAGCTACGTGGCCAGGAATTGGGGAGGGAAGCAACTGATGCCACAGTTTTGGCTCTTCTAGCTTCTGAAGCCTGATATAGTGGCTCTGCAGAAATGACCGTTAGAGCAAGCCCCTCAGCAACCCCCTCTCAGACAGGCCCCGGGATGCCGCCTAACTCTGCAACCTGGGCAGGTCATGACTGGCTGGAACTTGATTTGGCAGACTTTGTAACAGCAGAATGATTTGGGCACCTGCCTCAAAGGAAGCGGTGTGGCTCGCAAAGGCAGTCCAGCGGCACAGCACACGGTGCCGGCGGCTCAGGGTGTGCAATACTGCGACCTTCTTGTTGCGGGGCTGTGTTTCGTTTCCCGTCATCACCTCTGCATCTTTCCTAGGTCAAAAAGAAGAGAGACTGGCCCTGGAAACTGCCCTGATGTACGGGGTTAAAAAGCCCCTCAACACGGAAGGCATCGTGAAACCGAAATCTGACGTGAGCATGGACTTTGAAGTGGGAAATGCTATGCTGGGAAAGGACTTCAAGGTCACCATCACCTTCCACAACAACAGCCCAAAGGCTTACACCATCTCAGGCTATCTCTCAGGCAACATCATCTTCTACACCGGCGTCTCCAAGGAGGAATTCAAGAACGAGACATTGGATGTGACTCTGGATCCCTTGTCCGGTAAGCTAACTGGGGGGGCGGGGGGGGTGTTCTCTCTGGGACCTGAGACTGGCCTCTCTGGCTCAGGCCCGACACCCCTAACAACTTTTTGTTGAGTGAAGGTTCTGCCCCAGAGTTCAGGAGCGTGGACCACATGGGGAAACCAACTTTTCATCTTCCTGCCTCTTGCACAGAAGTGAACACTGAAATTTTCAAAGTCCTGAGCCAGCCCCAGGAGTCGTGAAAATTAAATGTAGTGTAACTTCTCGCTACTCACAGTGTGGGCTGAGGACCTGAAGCATCGGCATCCCTGGGGAGCTGGTTAGAAATGCAGACTCTCAGGTCCTCCCATGCCTGTCAGGGAAGATCTGCATTTTAACAAGGTCCCCAGGGCACTGAGTGCATGGGAAAGCTAGTGAAGGACACATGCCAGCACACAGGCCCCCTGCCGGTGTCTCCCTCCCAGCTAGGCTTTGGGGGGATGGGGCTGCTCCCAGGGGAATGGTGGGTGCTGCTTTACCATTTAAAGGGCAGGGAGATCTAAGCTCTGCATAAAGACTATTTCTGCAAATGGATCTGCCTGGGTCACAAGGAGAGGAGAGAGCCCAGCCTTGGGAGAGGAGATGGGAGGCTCAGGTGTGCTGTCCAGGAGCCTCCGAGGGGGTTTGCTCTCTCTGCCATCTCTCGGGGACTCTCTCAGCCTTGGCCCCTTCCAGCACCTTCTTCCAGACTATCTTAAGTAGGATTGGAATGGACATGCTGCACTTTGCACTAGGGGTTGCAATTTCAATCAATTTTATGTCTTGGGGTCCTAGTATTTAGTGGGCACAGCAGCTGGTTGCACAACTGGCAAAATTAGTTAATCAGAAGGAACTAGTCTCCAGGCAGAGCACATGGAGTTAGATAGGACAGGTCGGAAAGAACCTGGACACTTCCGGGCATCTGGCTTTTGTGGACCTGATGTGTTGACCCTGAAAAAGAAAAGAAAAAAAGGTATATGAATAATAAGTTTTACAGAGCAGAAGACCAAACCACAGCTCCACAGTGTGCAAGCTTTCTGCATTTGGTGTCTGTCCTGAGCCACAGTAAGTTCAGAAAGATATTCCCAGAAAAATGGGAAGCCAATCCTAAGAAACCTACCCAAATACGGGGCATGAAGCCAAGCTCCCTCACTTCAGTAACGTGGCTTTAACAATTAGGCAATCCATCAGCATGGCATTTTCTTTGGAAGCTGGAAGAGTAGCCCTTTTCTACCCCTGGAGGGCAGAGAGGGAATCCCTATAGAAAAGAGCAACCAGGGAGGGGAGTGGTAAAGAACTCAGAGCAGAACAGTCATCACAGCTGTTCAGTGCAGGCGATGCAATGCCCTTTAGAGCATGAGCCTTGGAGTGAGACAAGTCTGGACTGAGGTGTGAAGGTTGCCTACTGGCTGTGTGTCCTCAGGAAAGCTCCCCTAGTCCTCTGAGCTCACTCTCCTCATCTGTGCATAGAAACAACACCACCCACATCACAGGGCTGTGGATTCACTACTCAAGCCTTTATTTTGTGCTCACAAGTCCAGCTTCTGCTTTATGCTGGGGACATAGCAATGAACAAAACATAAGTCCTCACTACCCTCATGGAGTTTGTAGGCACCTGTGGTGGAACAGGAGCTCAACAATAAACAATCAAACAAGTGACTATATAGTGTGGTTGAACCTGTGATAGGGAAATTGAAAGCAGGCTAAGCAAGAGAGGAAGTGATGGGAGAGACGAGGTGGTTGGGGAAGAACCCATTTCTGTCAGAAACCTGACAGAAGGGCAGGAGTAAACTTTCTAGCCAGAAGAAACCGTAAGTGCAAAGGCCCTGAGGCCAGAGCATATCTGATGTGTGCAATGAACAGCAATGAGACCAGAGTTGGAAACAAAAATGGCAAGGTGAGCATGGAGGGTGAAGACCATGAAGAGTTGTAGGCCCTCGTAAGCACTTTGACTTTGTTTGAAAATGAGCTGAAAGAACGATTAGAGGGTTCTGAGCAGAAGTGTGGCATGGTCTGACTTAGGTTCCGCAAGATCACTCTGGCTGATACACTGAGAATAGACTCTTGGGGGAGTAGGGCTAAAGCTTAGAGACTAGTTAGGATGTTGTTGCAATGGCTTAGGGAGAGATGGTGGGGTAGCGAGGGAGGGAGTGAGAACTGGTCAGATGTTCTGAAGGTAGAACCCACCGGATTGGCTGACAGATTGGATGTGTGGTGTGAGAGAAGGCGAGTGAGGAGGAAACTAAATGAGACAAATATATTTGAAATGGATCACATATGGTAGGCTCTCAGTAAATGTTAACTTCCAACATGTTTACATTTTGGGAAACTGAGACTGAAAAGATGAGATGATGTGTTCAAGGTCATGCACAGTAATTTGAGGCAAAACAGACAACAGAAGCCAAGTCCAGTTCAGGCAGGAACAGTGAGCCAACTTGCTGTAACCTTGGGCCCCGAGTGGGCCAGTTTCCTTACTTATGCCCTTGCTGCCTGGTGTCCAGCTGCTCCTCCCTCTCCTGAACAGGGAACTAGACGCAATCCTTTTCCCATCTCACAGGAGCCCGTCTCTAAATCCATTTTCCTCTCCTTAATTCAATAAATGATTGAGTTTATATGAATTAGTGAGCTAGGATGATGTGCTACATCAGCCCTCCCAGTTGCTGACCAATCCTAAGCCAGACTTCCTATTAACACAGATCCCACCCTCTCAGCCCACCCCAAGGCTCGTCCTATATAACTTGAAGGGAATTGAAGGCTGTTTCTTGCTTTGCCCTAAAAGTAGGTGGCATTAACTACATGCACTAAGTTGCATATTGCAATATAAATAAGTTGCACAATATTACAAACTATGATTCTAGACTTTGATTTAGAAGGTCAGAGTACATTTGGAGGAGGCTATACTGCAAAGAAAGTTTTCCAAGTAGAATGGGAGGCATACTTTCCAGATTGATGATTAAAGAAACTGTGTGGGCTGGAGTCAGCTTGGAAGACTTGAATAACTTAAACCTTCCAGTACCTTCAAAGGTGCTATCATTTCCACTTGGCTATATTTAGTTTTCTCTGCTTTTTGGAAAAGCGATGAGGCAGCTCTAGTCTGTGTCTCCCTTGGCTTTCCCCAGACACCGTAAATGATATTGGCAGCATCCCAGCTCCACCGCTCATAGAATGAAAATCTATTCTTCTTTCTCTTGCCACATTTAATAAACTTTATCTAGAACAATTTCTTGTGCGGTGGCAAAACACAGCACTTACATAACATACTATTTCAGGAGCACTGTTCTCTTGGGCTGGAAACACAGCCCAGTTTCCTCGGTGCGATGATTTAGGGGATGCTCTGCCCCCAAGATAAAGGGGTCCTGAGGCTGACATTGTAAAGGTAACGAGGGCCTCTGCAGAGATTTCTGGAAAGAAGTCAGGCATATCCCACCAGCCTAAAGGAACCCAGTGGTCAAACAAAACCGTGTAGAAAGAGCCAGAGATGCCCATATTTTATTACTGGCAGCAGGTGGAGGCAAAATGCATGTTCTTCAAGGCCTGTCATTTTGCCACTCCATCTGTGCAGATCTGGGGAAGTGAAAAGCAGGCCCCAAGTGCTCATCTGAGGTTGCAACTAACTGAGGGGCAGAGTCTTATTCGTCTGGACAATTAATTTCTGGGAGAGCCATGGAAAGCAGAATCTAGGCTCAGGCCCAAAGAAGGCAGCATCACTGGTCATTTTAAAAATGCAGAATTCAAGGGCCAGTTCATAAATGCAAAAGGCTGGCTCTGAATAGAACAGGACTGCCCAGGAATCCATCCAAGTCCTTCAGCACTTGTGTAAGATGGACCAACACCTTCTAACACTGCTGCGTAGCCTCGGGCAGAGCTTCTCAGCAGAGGCACCGTGGACATTCCGGACTGTGGATAATTGCTGCGGGGCCGTCCTGTGCATTGCTGGATGGCTAGCAGCGTCCTTGGCCTCTATCCACTGGATGCCTGCCAGTAGCAACCAGTTCTGACAACCAAAAATGTCTCAGCCATTGCCAAATACACCTAAGGGTGTGGGGAACAAAATCACCCCCAGTTGACAACCACTGGTCTAGACTAACCAGCCTTCCTAGTTTGCCATGAATGGAGTAGGTTCTGGGTACAGAACTTTTCATTTTAAAACTGAGACTATCCTAAGTCCACCTTAACTCTGCCACTTCCGCTGCTAAACGCCCCTGTCTCTGGGGGCTTTGCAAACCTGCAAAGCCATCATCTGGGCACCTTAGTCAAGGGCAGATCCTGACCCAGTGCGGTTGGAGAACCTGTGTCTGTAACAAGCTCCTGGTGGTGGTGTCCGCTGGCCCACAGACCACACTGGGAGCAGCAGACCTGGGCTGGAAAGGCCATTCTTGCCCCTTGGTCAAGGCTGATTCTGTGGGGAACCCCTGGAGGTTGGGGCACTGCTTCTCAACCCCCAGCTGCACACCAGAGTCCATCTCACTGAGCCTGGACCCCTAAGATTCTGATTTGGTTGGTGTGGGGTAGGGTCCACCAGGGAAGGTTCTTCAATAGCCCCAGGTGACTGTGATCTGAAGCCAGGCCTGGGAACTCTTCAGCCAGAGGGCTGGAGGCGGCCACAGCACCTGCTCATCTGTGAGGAGCTTCCAAGTGGGTGCTGATGCCTCTCACCCATGACCAGCCAGCCAGGAGGCCTCCCTGTGCTCCGGCGCCACTGCTCATTACGGAGGGCTGTCATGAACTACACTCTGTCCTTGAAACCAGCCACCATGGCAGTTATTTCCTTTAATAACTTTTGCAAGAAGGAGGAATCTTTGGCAAAAGGCAGGCATTGGGCAGGAAAGCAGTGATGGAGACGTGCAATTCCCTGAACGCCTACGGACCCTGTGCTCTGCGTCTGGGGGTGGAGGCACGAGTCACTGTTTTCCTGCTGGGCGGTTGGCTGATTATGCCACCCTAGCATGTGGCTCTACCCAGGCAGGTAGCAGCCGCTGTGGCCCTGGGGCCTGGGTTCGGCCTGCGGCAGGACTGCACTTTGCTCTCTAGAATCCTGGGCTGCAGGAAAGGAGAGTGAGAGAGAACGTAGGCGGTGCAACCACAGAGAACCTCATCCCCAGGCTGACCGTGGGCAGAGGGAGCCGGACCCTCCTCCCCCTCCAGATGTCCTCCTGAAAGCTAACCTCAGTGACTCGAGGAAACAAGCTTTTGGCACAGAGGTCCGTTAATAGGAGAGGCTAATAGGAGAGGAGGTGGGAGGAAGCTGGATGCCACTGGTGAAAACTGGTTTCAACAGCTTCTTTCTCTTCAATAGAAAAATCTTGTCAGATTGGTATAGGAAAAGCTGGAAAGAAAATGCAGAGCTACAAGGGGGAAAAGGTTTGGGTGACTGACAGTGCTGCTCCAGCGTGGCCCAGGGCCCACGTGAGATGCTGCTTATTGCACGAGGGGTCAGCATTTGGAATGGTGTCCTTGAACGTCACCGCTCCACACCTGCCATCCTCAGATTGTCCCTCCCAAATCAAAACAGCCGCAGTCAAAATCCCTGGGTCCTTGGTTTTAAACATGGCACATATTTTACAACAGCAGAAGCGCTGTTTGGAAAATCTGACACATTTTCTCCAGTAAGACCTACTGAATATTAGATTTCCAGTACATTCTTTCCTTACCCAGAAGCAGGAGAGCTTATCCCTGATTGACTGTTCCATCTGCACTTCCCTCACCTTTGCTTTGTTCAGTGGGTGCTTTACTAATGTGGGAAAGATGAGGGCTCTTGGGGAAAGGAGGGCAGATCCCATCTCAGTACTGATACCCAGCGTGCTTGTTTCCTTCTGCCAGTCAAGAAAGAGGAGGTGCTGATCAGAGCCGGCGACTACCTGGGCCACCTGTTGGATCAAGCGGCTCTACATTTCTTTGTCACAGCTCGTGTCAATGAGACTGGGGATATTCTGGCCAAGCAGAAGTCCACTGTGCTGACCATCCCCATGTTGGTCATCAAGGTCAGTGTTAGCATCTCAGGCAAGGGAGAACAGCAAGATTGTTGAGTAGTTATTCAGGCTTACTGTGTTTTACTGTGTGTGTGTGTGAGTGTGTGTGTGTGTGTGTGTGTGTGGTGGGGGCGGCGGGGGGGAGGTTGCTCAAAAAAAAATGGAGCTAGGATCCTCCTGT
>PVJC01030968.1:0-20873 GCA_004026665.1 Murina feae
TTCAGGTCAGTCCCCGCTAACTCAGCCTCTGCAGCAGGACGGGGCTGGGCAGGGCGAGAGCGCCCCCCGAAGGACGGCCCGTGGCTTAGACCGAATTGGGGCGAGGGCAGGGAGGGGGGCCCACAGGGAAGACTGAAGACACTGCCAGAAAGGGGGGGTCATGACAAACAGAGGTGGGGGGCGGGGGTGGGGGTGCTGAGTCGAGAGGTTGGAGGCCCTCACACCACAGTAACACCCGTGGGCCGAGGAAACCCTCTTCCCGTTGCCCTGTGGAAGCCATTCCCCCCGTCCCCCGCCCAAGCACGTTGGGAGTCCTCTTTTCCTTGTCCCAGCTGTCATCATTCTCATTTTTTTTTAAAAAAAAATGTATTTTATTGATTTTTTACAGAGAGGAAGGGAGAGGGACAGACAGTTAGAAACATCAACGGGAGAGAAACATCCATCAGCTGCCTCCTGCACACCAAGGTCCATGCCCTTGACCGGAATCGAACCTGGGACCTTTCAGTCTGCAGGCCGACGCTCTATCCACTGAGCCACACCGGTCAGGGCCGTTCTCATCTCGTAGCCCTGCCTTCAGAAGGGCCCAGAGAAGCCCCTAGAAAAACCGCACGTGTGGCTCACAGCTCCTTGGCGTCAGCTTCTCCTAGCTCAGCTCATTACCTACCAGGGCAGCTGCTAGCAGGCGGCTCTGTCGCATTCATGCTCCCGACCCCAGCGTGGCTTTCCAGTCTCGCATCCTCTTCACTTCCCCGTCACCCCCCTGCCTCCTGCCGTTCCGTTGGGAAAGCTTCGTGGGGAAGGCCTTACAAACGAATGCTGGTCACCACCACTACCCCTGCTAGAGCTAACTTTCAGGTGGGATATGAATCTTACGGCAACATTTACTGATCTTCACGTCAAGGCAAATGGACAGGACTCCAGGCCAAAGTGAGTAGGACAGTTGATTTTTCTCAGAAACTCTGCTGTCCATTAATTTCTTTCCTAATTCTGTAATTAGGAACAGAAGACAAGCGGCAAGGCCGCCTCTAACGCTGACGTTACATTGGAACCTGTCAGGAAAGCCGTCCAGGGAAATCACACGCGGGGCTGGTCGCACTGCAGGAACCTGCAGCTTCCTCAAGCAAAATACAGTCAGGAGACGCGGAGCCTGACCTTCACCTCCAACCAGCTTTTTAAAAGTTATTATTGCGTAATGTTCTTGTGAGTGTTTTTTCACTTAGAATGTAAAATAGGTGTCCCTCCCGCCCTATTTCCTGAACAAGTCTGTGCCAGAAACCCAGTCCAAAGACATTTGGGCAGCGGGTGCTGATGAAAAGTATGAACTCCCGAATCCTGGCGGGGCGCAGTGGTTAGCAGCGTAGGAAACTTCCCCAAAACTCCTGGGCAGACGCCAGCGTGGGTGACACACAGGGCTCCGTGGGGAGGCGGCCCGGGTGGAGCCTGGCGAGGCTGCTCCATGCGTGGCACCGTCTGACTCAGAGGAGCCGGCGCTCGTTTTGAAGGGGAATTACTCCTATGGTAGCGGTTAGGCAGTCGGGGCTATTGAGCAGGTGGGTTTAGTTCTTTTCCTTTAACCTGTTTCTAAAACATGAAATCAAGTGGGCAGGCTCTAAAATCACAGGAGTGCACCCTAACTGGTTTGGCCCAGTGGATAGAGCATCGGCTTGTGGACTGAAGGGTCCCAGGTTCGATTCCAGTCAAGGGCATGGACCTTGGTTGTGGGCACATCCCCAGGAGGGAGTGAGCAGGAGGCAGCTGATCGATGTTTCTCTCTCATCGATGTTTCTAACTATCTATCCCTCTCCCTTCCTCTCTGTAAAAAATCAATAAAATATATTAAAAAAAATAAAATCACAGGAGTGCAACAAATAAATTATTAGTAATCAAACAAAAAAGACTGGCATTTCTTATAATAATAAGACTACACAGACATGTGGGGGAAGTACTCCTTAGTATTTAATAAAAAGCAAATACATAAAGGGAAAGCATGTGTATAACTTGGCTCTAAAACAATTACACTAAATAGCTCGTTTTTATAATGTGTCTACTTTTCATCTGCTCTGCCAGCTCCTAATCTGTGGTTTTCAACCTTCCTCATGCCGTGACCCTTTAATACAGTTCCTCATGTTGTGGCCCAACCATAAAGCTATTTTCGTTGCTACTACATAACTGTCATGTTGCTGTTACGAATCGTAATGTAAATATCTGATATGCAGGATGGTCTTAGGCAACCCCTGTGAAAGGGTCGTTTGACCCCCAAAGGGGTCACGACCCCCAGGTTGAGAATCGCTGTCCTCATGGATACCCAGGTAATTCACTCACTCACACGGTTGCAGAGGTTCTTCTGTCCGGAGGAAGTCGTCTCTATCCTAGGGATTCGGAGGCGTTCATGTGCTGGACCTTGTCCACAAGGACATGATGAGCTCCCCAGAGACAGGCAGGAATGGCCTTTCTAGTCGGGACTGACGATCCGTAGATAAGGACACAAGTCAACCGGAGGAAAGCAACACATTCCGTAGAGATGGTGGCACTGGGATTCAGCTTTGCAGGAAGTGGGCACGGGCTGCACGGGCAGAGCAAAGGGTGCAGGCACTCCAGGCAGAGCAGGAGGGCATGGATGAGGAGGATGGGATGGAAGGGAGGGAGGCAAGTGGAGTGGGGCCGGATTGGAAAGGCTCTTCAAAGGATGCCACGGAATGTGGACAGCTCAGAAGCATAGAACGTATTCACAGCTCTGAGTGATGTATTCAAAAGCAGTTTTCACTCTGTTTTTATTTTTCCCCTCTTCCTTGTTTCCTGAAGTGGCTTGATTTCATCTGAGTTTTGTAGTTGAGGACATGAAATCCATGAAATCTGTGAAGCACACAGTGAAACTTCCATCCCCCGAATTTCTAGGGAATGCCTTCTGTAAGAAAGCTCATTATTATTATTTATTGTCAATAATTACAATACATACACGACCAGAATAAAGGTGGAAGACTGGACATTGCCTCTGACGAAAGAGCATAAATAGTCTAGAAGGATCATCTTTGGTGGTTCTTTTAAATTTACAGAAGATGAAAATAAAGCCACATTCTGTGATCCTACAGGAAGTTTAGATACTCCAGTTGGACACCGTACAATAGGTATTTAAAAATTAGTAAAGGCCACGCCATTGTGGCTGCGTTGGTTGAGCATGGTACCACACACCAAGAGGTCTCTGGTTCAATTCCCAGTCAGGGCACATGCCCAGCTCAGTCCCCAGTAAGGGACTGAGGTAAGGGGTGTGCAGGAGGTCGGCCACTGATGTTTCTCTCTCTCTCCCTCTCCTTTCCTCTCTCTCTAAAATCAGTGAAAACATATTAAAAATTAGTAAAGATATATGATCAATATTGGACACTGTAAGCATTTTGATCCTAAAATTCATTCCTAGAGCGAAGGAAGCCATGAGCTCACAGTCCTCCAAATTCCGCTGTGTGGGGAGAAGCCCACTAACAGGGGACCTTGGACTTTTCATGAAACAAGCCGTGGTTGGCTGCTCCCTCTCCTGGACAGGGATGTGCGGGTGCTGAGAGGAGAGCCAGAGATTGTGAGATCAGAGCCACCCTCGGTGCCAGGTAAAGCGAGAAGGCGAAGCCACGTGTGAGTAGGCAATGGCGATGGAGGCATGGTGGAGCAGGGTGTGAGCTCAAAACTAGAGCCCTAAATACCAGGCTCTGACTGGGGCTTTGTTTCAGGCGGCCTAGATGAGCCGCAAAGGAATGGGAGGAGAATTGTATGGACCTCCTATGGAGTTCTGGCTAAATTTATCCCAGCCACAAAAAGTAATAGGACAAGTAATTATAATTTATAATATTAAGAGTATTCATAAGGCTAATAAAATGGAAATAGTAAACAATCATGTTTATTTTGCGGGGAGGAATTTCACAGCCACACAAACGAGGAGCGTGAGAAAGGAGGCTATTTTTCTGAGAACACATTTCTCTCTTGAGCCTCCAGTGTACTGTACTGAGAGTTAATTAATGTTGCCCTTTCCTTTTCCTTTTTCTGAGCTTGATTCTATTTTTGTTTTCCCCTCACCCCCTAACTTAAGTTCTACTGAGAAGAAAAGGAAAATGGAAGAAAAATATGACCAAGAGAATGAGTTTTCCTTTTCGAAGAGCTACAGAAAGTTGTTGAACTCCATGGATGAAAAGCAACCATAACAGTGATAAGAATGGAGAGACACTGGGGATCCTAAGCTGGGGTGGTCTGGACCTAGAGAGACTGCAGGATGGAGGTGCAGAACTGTGGGGGGGGTGCAGCTGTGGGGGGGGCACCCACAGCTGGACCAGAGCCTGTTCAATGCCTGCCTTCATTCACAGGTCAGCCACATGCTCTGAGCAGGCAGAGTGTATCACTGAAGTAGGACACAGTGACACAAAGTCCCCCACCAGCCTGGCCAGCTGCTGTGCTGCCCTGGGTCTGGCCCAAGTCATACCATGAAGACAACATAACTGTCAAGAACCTAGGCACTTACAACATCCGAAGGTGGGCTCTGTGTGCCTGGGGGGAGGTGGTAATGTGGGAAGGAAAGCAACCTCCCCATCCGTCACACCTGGCCTTATGGGGGGCTGACTAGAACGAGGTTACATTTTTATTTGAGTTGGGACATAAAAAATTCGTCCCTTATATATTTATAAAAACTAAATTATATGAAGTTAGTCTAGGAATTGTTGTCAGCGCTTAGCAAAATGAGATCTTAAAGTGCTTAGAAGGTGATGAAGGGATTAAGCAAAGGAAAAAAAAGTCTCAGTGATTACTAGAGGGAAGGGGTGTGTGTGGAGGAGGTAAGAGGGTAAAGGGAACACATGGTGATGGAAGGAGACTTGACTTGGGGTGGTGAACACAATACAGTATACAGGTGATATCGTATATATAGAGCTGTGCACCTGAAATCCATATAATTTTATTAACCAATGTGTCACCCTAATACACTCAATAAAAAACTGCTGAGAAACAGGCCTAGGAAGTTACAAATGCTATATATCTGTCACTTGACCATATCATAACTGGATATTTATGATTCTATCTTACAAAATCTTATAATTTTTATAATGACCATCCTACCCAAACACACAAAATACAAGTAGAATATAAGGCTTTTTTTTTTACATAAATTCAATCTAGCTAGAGTAACAATATTTAGGTTTTTCTTATTATCTCCACAATACTTAGTGCTGAGATTATTTCATATTTTATAGTACTAAGAGTTAGGGAAAGTAAATTTAGGATTTTCTATTTTGGGGTGATCAAAGTTAACTCTTCAGAGTAAATGTGGCATTTTTATTTTATGAAATGTGTTAATGAAAGGCTCATTTTGACACTAGTCGGGTTAGCTCAGCAGATAGAGTGTTGGCCTGTGGACCAAAGGGTCCCAGGTTCGATTCTGGTCAAGAGCATGTACCTTGGTTGCAGGCTCCTCCCCAGCTCGGGTCCTGGTCAGGGCTTGTGCAGGAGGCAACCAGTTGATGTGTTTCGCTCACACCAATGTTTCTCTCTGTCTTTCCCTCTCTCTCCCACTCTCTCTAAAAATCAATGGAAAAACAGCCTTAAGTGAGGATTAACAGAAGAAAAAGAAAAAAAAGAGAAAGGCTCATTTTGTGTGGATGACAGCAATAGGCATGTTTGTGCATTATTAACATCAATGAGAGGAGCGAAGTAATCCTGAAAACTCTGCTCCTCCGAAAAAGCCACGAGAACATTGGCAAATGTTTGCCAACATCAACTCTTTCCCAGCGCTGGGATTAAACGAGGAGCTGTAAACATTTTTTTAAGTTAAAAAAACAACACAAAAACCACAGCTGAATCTCAACAAACTGGCCTTTTAATGTGCTCTACTTCCGCCCCTTCCGCTTAACTCTGTGCTACCTGGAAATCCAAGTGCCTCATACTGGAGGGCCCATGACCAGGGCTGTCGGGCAGCCACTGTGGACGGCACAGCAGCTTCAGACCCTCCAGGACCTCAGCCCTGTACTCATCGCTACTTGTCCTGATTGGCAGCTCCCTACAACACTTCCTTCTCAAGCTTTTTCTTTATGTGGGCTGAGTCAGAGCTAGTAGCCTGTGCAAGTAGCCCTATTTCAAGAACATTTGTAAAGAAACTAAAAATCACTGTTTAACACCATAACAGCCTGAGGCAGCAATGCTGGTGAAGCTAACCAGAGGCTGACCAGAACAATGCCAAAGGAACAAAACTGGACAATCAGATGTTGTAAGGGACTTGAAGAGGTTCCACACATTCAGGAGAATCTAGCAGGATGTGTGCATGTGCAGGGCTGTGTGCAGTCTCTGAAAAGCCCTGAGAAGACCCCCATCTCTCACCTTTGGCCAACCCTGAAGCCATCAGGAAGTCCAGGCAAAGGCAGAGTTTAAGCTGCCTGCTGGCTTGCAGAGGTGCCCTCCCAGGCAGAGAGAGCCCACAGCAAAGGTTGGAGACTCGATGTTTTCAGGCGTTAAAAAAAAAATCTCTGTTTAATCATTAAGTGACCATTAAGCTAATCATTCAGAGACTTCAGCAGCCATATCAAACAAAGCATAAAGACTTCATAACATTAGGCCAGGGAAGTCACTTACTAAACCAGCAGCAGTGGAAGCAGCAACAAAACAGCAACAAAACAAACGCTAGGGAGTATGGAATCTGATTTATGGAATTGTCTTCTTATAATATTTAAAATGTCCAGTTTCAACACGAAAAAGACACACAGAGAAATAGGAAAGTATAGCCTAAACATGAGAAAACAGCAGCAATCTCAGGAACCCTAAATGGTGGGTTTACTAGAGAAAACTTTAAATCAATAATAAATATATTCAAAGAACTAAAATTATGTCCAAAGAACTAAAAAAAAAAAGAAAAGAAAAAGAAAAGTATGATGATGGTGCCTAACCAAGTACAGAATGTCAATAAAGGATATATATCAGTAAAAACAGGAATGATAATTCTGAAAATACAACAGCTGAAATAAAAATTTACTGGAAGGGGCTCAATAGCAGATTTGAACTGGCAGAAGAATGAGTCAATGAACTTGAAGAGGTTGTCCAGACTGAGGGACAGAACAATAGGAAACAACAAAACACACAGAGCTTCGGAGACCTGGGCACACCGCCACATGTACCACGTGTGCACGGAGGAAGTCCCAGAAAGCACATTTGAAGAAAGAATGTCTGAACAGCCCCAGATTTGGTGAATAACATTAATATTCATATCCAGGAAGCTTAGTGACTAAAATGGAAAATAAACATCCGAAGAGAGCCACTCCTGGACTCATCATAGTCAATCTGTTGAACGAAGAAAACTGAAGAACAAGAGAGAACAATGAAAGCATTCTATGAAAGCACTCATCATGTACAAGGGATTCCTCATATGATGGACTGTTGGCTCCTTTGCAGAAATCAAGAACACCAGAATGGGAGTAGGATGACATTTGTAGGTAGAGCATAGGAGGTTTTGTCTCGGTGCAGAGGCTGATGCATGCTGTGGGCTTACTCCAGCATTTCAGATCTTTCTGGCACACCAGGGAGATGGCAACGCCCGCCTGAGCACCTCCCAGAGCCACCTACACAGTACCCTGACCTTTCATTGGCTCCCCTGAGATGGTGTTCCATGATTGGCTACCTCCACCTATAAATACCTGTATTTCCTCAATAAAGTTAGACCTGCATCCCAGAATCTGGTCTCTGGAGTCGTGCATGCAAGCGTCCTACGCTAGGGGCTCCGCCGTCCTCACCCCTGGGAAATCCCCTGCTTCAGACATTTACATATTTTTAAAATATATTTTTATTGATTTCAGAGAGGAAAGGAGAGGGACAGAGAGTCATTGATTGGCTGCCTCCTGCACGTCCCACACTGGGGATTGAGCCTGCAACCCGGGCCCTGCCCTGACCTGAAATCCTGATCTCCTGGTTCACAGGTTGACACTCAACCCCTGAGCCACACCAGCTGGGCAGATTTTTGAAAGAAATAAGCTACTAATTATATCCAGCAAAGCTCTCCTTGAAAAGAGAGAGATTTACACATTCCCATATACAGAAATACTGAGTTAAGTCCTTGCTAGCAGACCAGCTCTATGAAAAATACCAAAGCAGCCCTTGGTTCTGAAGTGAAGACTCTGGACAGTAACTCAAATTCACACAAAGAAATAAAGAGCAGACCTGGCTGGGTGGCTCAGTGGGCTGGAGCATTGTCCAGTACACCAAAAGGTTGCAGGTTTGATTCCTGGTCAGGGCACATACCTTGGTTGTGGGTTTGATCCCTAGTTGTGATGACTATGCGAGGCAACCAAATAACGTTTTTTTCTCTCTCAAAATCAATGAAAAACATATTCTCAGGAGGGGATTTGAAAAAATAAAAAAAAATAAAGAACATCAATGAAGGTGACTATGTATGTAACTGGGGAAAAGAATTCATGTGGATTTTGTTTCTTTTCTTTTATCGTATTTAAAAGTAACTACATAGAACAATAATTACAAAACTATGTTGGTGAGCTTATAATTATTAAGGTGTTATTTGCAAATAATCATAGTACAAAAGAAGGGTTGGGAATTGGGCAATAGTGGAGCAAATTTTTTATATACGATTAAAATTAATTCCAACCAGATTATTTTAAGCTAACTATAACCCTCAGGGTAACTATACGTAAAATAACTCAAAAAAATTATGTAAAAGAAATAACAAGGGAACAAGCGAAAAATATGTCCTGTGTCAGTTCTCAAGTTGACGGGAGTGAAAATTCTGGGGAATAACATACAGGACTATCCTGACGTAATTACAAAACACAAACAAACCACCTGATCTCTTTGAGATGAGTACGGTTCATTTAAATGGTCATCGCTGTTTAAAGCACTGATTCAATAATGGCTACGAAATAGGAGAAAGTGTGAGACAGTAAAATTCGCCTGGAATATCTCTGCTGATCACCAAACTGGAAGGCACTTGCACGAAATAGATGAGAGAAAAAAACAAACACCTAGAAGTCCATCCGGTGGGAAAGGCTAGAGAGCAGCTTGGACCCAGGGCCAAGTGGCGCAGGAGAGCTCCCATGGTTTCCAGCCTGCCGCCCATCGCCATGACAACCCTCCCCATGAGTTAGATGTCCCAGCAGTGAGAACAGGAAGACACACTGAACCCCAGGGGTCCGCACCGAACTCCAGTGGCTGATTTTAAGGATCCCCCTCACCCTTCTTTAAGAAACAATGACATGGAATTCAAAGCTGACACAACAGAGACTTGGAATGGCTCTGAATTCCAGGGCGTCTTACAACTTTATTACAAGAGCTTAAAAAATAGAAGACTTCACTGGTCTTCATCAAAAACGAATAAAGTCAGAGAACTGAGTCTGGTTGGGTCTTAACATTGAAAACACACATAGGACCTGTGAGCCTGCTTGCAAGCTCTTACACACACACACGTACACACATACAGATCCCAGAACATCATTCACACTATGACGCTGGTCTACGCAGAGACACAGGCCAGGGCGGGACTGCTCGCCCAGGTAGCTACGCAGGCGGCTCTTTGCAGCACTCCACCCTTTCGTTTCCTCTACATCCCCTTACATTACAGCTTCACAGTGACCGTATCTCTCACCATTGTTTGCAAAGATTTAGTGCTTTTCCAAATTTAAGAGGAGTTAAGCATTCCTTTCACTTCGTTAACTATTCGCAGAGGAGCACTGTAGTATTATTTGTATGACATTTTGTAATTATTGAGGATTGTTTCATTATCATTATATTTGCTTTCACATTTTCCCCATCAGGGAGGCTGGGTCAGTATCTCTAATTTCCTTGGTTTGCAGGAATTCTGGAACCAGAACCGAACTCTGGAGGGTGTGGCTTTTGTTTTAAAGTTCCGTGTTCCCACAATCTGGGAAGATTTTCAAGAGAAGTTACTTTATGTTAGGCTTGTATTTTAATTTTTGTCTGTTTGTAGTAAATATACACAAAATATTAGAAGAAAAAGATCTCTAGGACACACCTGTTTCCTGTTCATTGTGCACATCAGCTCTGCGGCTTTGGGAATGAAAATTGGCATTTGAAAACCTCAAGAAATGACCATAGCAGCAGCGAGGATGCTTGTCAGCGTCGCTGGTGATGTGGGAGCTGATTACTAATCTCAAAAGCTCTTCTAAAATGAAGCAAGCCTTGGAATATAGTCAGGGCGGAAGTCAACCTGGAAATGATACGATTTCCAATGGAAATAAATAAGACTTTCAACAAAGAACGCAGTGGCTTTTAAACACTAACAGTTCTTAAGGCCTCACCCAGCGATGCTGGTTCATGCCATGAAGCTCTCATGGCTGATGGTGGCGTGTGCAGGACACAGGGCTCTGCGTTTGGAGCGACACCCGTGCTTGAAGGCCATGGCGCACTTTTCACTCCTCTAGGCGCAGAGCTTTTCGGTGGCTGTAGATTGTGGCCACGTTACTAACCTTTGACTGAAAAAAACTTACTGAAGTTTGCCCTTTGTTCTTCATTTGCTAGATTAAGAAATCTTCGTTTAAATCTTAAAAAATCGCAACGAAGGGTTGAGAGTTAGAATTCCTTTGGTGAAAAAAGCATGCCTAACTTTATTTTCGCAGATCTAGAATCCATTGTGCAACATCAAGCATGAGAAAACAGTTGTACTCAGGCAACGAACACTCTGCCTCTAGCTCGTCACCTCCCCTCTCTTCTCTCCTCACTTCCTTCAAGGGTACGTGTCTGCAGCCTAGAGTTCATTTTTTTCTGTAGAAGTCAAAGTTCCCTCACTAGGAATGAGACCTCTCGAGTCACAGGCATAAACATATGTGTGTATGTATGTTTGCAAGTATGCATGCCTTTGTCTCCCGATCTGTCAGCCGTGATCCAGAATATGATAGAAGTTACCAGCAGCCTGGAGTTTGAATAGAATCCAGTAAAGGGGCTGACGAGGGTGCATGTGTGTGTGTTTAGGTATTTGTTACGTAACAAGGGAAGCGTGACCAATGTGCTCCGTGAAGATAACGCCCCCAGAAAGAAGCCGTGACCTGGGAAAGGGGCGTGGGGCCTCCCCCCAACCAGGCAGGAGGCGGCTGTAAACAGGTTCTGGAAGTCCGCTCTCCAAGGCCCTCCACCCACCTTCCTGTCACACAGGATGCCACGCTTTTGTTGAAATGCAGAGTGACAATGAGGGACTGGCCGTCACTGAATGCGCTGGCGGTGTGGTCGCGCCATGCAGCTCCGTGGACAGGAAATCCAGTGACCGGTCGTAGATAGGACGTGTTGATGTCAAAGGAGAACGTTTCGGTTTCGTTAGGAACACATCCAGGCACAGAGACGAATATTTCACACGTGCCAGGAACAGCTTTATTGAAAAAAACCATATTCGCTGGGTAGGTGTGCAGTTAACCGCTTTCCCTGAACCAGAGTCCAGGCTGTGGGCCTGCTGCCTCGCTCGTCGCCTCCTAATGTCATTTCTGGGAGAACGGGCTGCCTCTTACCAGTGGAGCTGCTGGGGCTGTTGGTTACCTAATGGGGTGAGTACTTTTTAACGGATAGCCTGCCCCCATCACACTGTGGTGTTATTTTATTGAACGTTTCTCTGGAACTCAAAGGCAACATGCTGTTCATAAATATATCTGCCTTAGTCTGTGTTATAATAAAGAGCTAATATGCAAATGGTTGTCACACCCTCATACCCTTGTGCCCTCGTGCCTTCACTCCGGAACTGCTCGGACACTCAACACTGGGGAGAGAGGAATGGAGACCAGCCAGGCACAAATGAGCTTGCAAAAGAGGAATGGGGACCAGCCAGGCTGTGGCCTGGGAGAGGGACAAGCTGCATGCCCTGTGGTCCTGGGTGCCAGCGGCTGTGCCTGCAGCCTAGGAAGAGGGATAAGCTGCACCCCCTGCAGTCCCAGGCACCTGCAGCTGTGGCCCAGGCGAAGCCACCCGCCCACAGTCCCCTGCGGCTGCGGCCAGCCCGGGCAAAGCCAGCCTATGTCCTGGATGCCTGTGGCCAGCCCGAGGGAGAGAAGCTCAGGTCCCGGCTGGAAGCCTGTGACCGGCTGGAGGAGGGAATCCTGGGTCCCAGGTGTGGTGCAAGGCAGAGTCAGTTAGGGGTGATCAGCAGGGGAGCAGTTAGGGGCGATCAGGCAGGCAGGCAGAGGGGCTAGGGGTGATCAGGCAGGCAGGCAGGCAGGCAGGTGAGCAGTTAGCAGCCAGTGGTCCCGGATTGTGAGAGGCAGTTGAACATTCCCCAAGGGGTCTCCAAGATTGGAGAGAGTACAGATTGGGCTGAGGGGCTCCCCCGCACTCCCCATGCATGAATTTCATGCATTGGGTCTCTAATTCTATATAATAAAAGCCTAATATGCACATTGTCCCCTCAATTGGGAGCTTGACTGGGAGTTTGACCACTTGCTATGACGTGTTCTGACCACCAGGGGGCGGCACAGAACATGGTGGACATCAGCGATGCGGTGCTGGCAGTGGGTGGCAGTAGAGGCACTGCCGACCCCAATGGGCCCCAATGGGCCCAGACGAGAGCAGAACCATGGTGGGATGGTGGAGCAGGTGAGCAGGTGGCACCAGGTCAAGGTAGGTGGGAGTGGGGCTCAATCACCTTACTGATAGCCCTGTAGACAGCAACCAGTGGCAGCAGTGGCAGCAGGGGGCAGGGCTGCTACCCAGCTCCCAAGCATTGAGGGAGCAGGGCAGGGGCCTGATGACTTAGGTGGAAGGGGGTGCATGGGAGCCCAGGGGGCCAGGTGCTGCCCAGGGCCCAGAGGTCAGCTGGGACCTGCCCTTCCACACCAGACACGCATGCTTCGCTTGTTGGCCAGGCCCAGGGACTGCACCTGTGCATAAATTCCATGCACCGGGCCTCTAGTAAGTCAATAAAATGATTAATTCTTCCTATTCTGCTGGCCTTGCCTGAGTGCCCAGTGGTAAGGCAGGGGTAGGTACAGCCTGAAGATAATTTACCTTTATTATCCCAAGCCACACTCAGGTAGCAAATAAGGCAGACACAGTCCCTACCCTCACGTAGCTGATTATTTGCTGGAAAGAGATTAAATAATAAACAGTGAACAGATAGATGAGCAAACATGTCACGTAGGAACACATATGACACATAGTATGATAGAGGGGCTTGTGGCCGGCAGCTGCTTTCAGATGGAGCCAGAGAAGATCTCTCTGAGGAAATGGCCTTTAGTGCATTTTTTGACTGATAAGAGGCAGCATGTGAAGGTCACACAGGAGACCCACATTTGTATGAAAAGGCCCAGGAAACTTTACCAGAGTGTGGACACGGTTAGCCAAGAAGACGGGTGATGCGTGGGACAAAAGGGAGGCTGGAAAAAGAAACCCAGGAGAAAGTGGTATTGAAGGCGAGCTATTTGCACAGGTGAATACAAAACAGACATGAGCCATGGGGTGAACACGCAGACGCTGTAGGAAGAAGGAGAACAAGAAAACAAAGAGAAAATCAAACCCTCTGCTACTTCCACGCAGCGGGCCTAGAGATACAGAAGGTGCTCAGAGGCTGACTGTGTAGGTGGGAGGAGCTAAGAGACGCAAGTTGCTTTCATTCACTGGTAGAAGTGTCCTTTTGTTCCAAATCTCGCACTATATCCTCCATTACAAAAAGCAACTTTAAAATATCCAATAGGGCCCTGACCGGTTTAGCTCAGTAGCTAGAGTGTCGGCCTGCGGACTGAAAGGTCCCAGGTTCGATTCCGGTCAAGGGCATGTACCTTGGTGTGCAGGAGGCAGCTGATCGATGTTTCTCTCTCATCGATGTTTCTAACTCTCTATCCCCCTCTCTTCCTCTCTGTAAAAGATCAATAAAATATATTAAAAAAAATATCCAATAAGGTAAGTGTACATGAGAGCCATATGCCTTCGGAATCTCCCCTTCACAATAGACTGTTCTAAGGAGTAGTGCACTTGTAGCAAGGTGTGGCTTCCCTATCCACATAAGTCTCACTGCAGAGCCCTCAGGCTTGTTAGGATGCGTTTGCACCCCAGAGTTGTCTGAATGGCTCATAATTGGAGAAAACAGAATCACACGAACAAAGCTGGTTATTAAAGGAACATCCAAGACTCAAGTAAGAAAAGCTATGAGCCGGCTGGTTTCCAGTGTTTCCTTTGTGCTCTATAAACTGAATTGACAGGAAGACCGGGCAGTGGGGTTGGGCAGTGGGGTTGGGTTGTGCTCAGAGTTCGGCTCCCTGCCACACGGGACCAGAACACTCATGGGAAGCGGCCAGAAAACACAGGTCTGGCCTTCGGGAATGGAGTGTCGAGTTCATTCGGATTTTGAGACCCTGCGGGCTCAGTTGTCAAGTCTGTTCAGGGGTTACCTCTGGTCTGGTCTTCCCAAGGGAAGAGGGGGAAGGGAAAGGCATTTTACTACCTTGAACAGGAAGGAAGCAGGACTTGTATTTTATCTGAAAGGCGCTCCACCTGGCGTGATGGATAGTCACGGAACTTCGTGTGCTTTGATGGAATGAATCATGCTTTTTTTTTTTTTGTTTAAATTACCACTCTTGGCTCAGGAAATGTTCCTTTCAATAACCCTGCTTGCTCCCTTCGTGACAAAGGAAATCTATAAAAATACAAATTAGACCATAAATAAATAGTATTCAAACTATATAATAAGTAAACAAAGTATACAAATTAGACATTAAATAAAAATAAGTAATACATAGTCTAGCCACCAAGGGATAACCTGTTCATAAGCATTTACAACCTTTAAAACGTATGACGTACATGTGTCCATATGGATATTGGTCACACTGTGATCATGCTATGCATACTATGTTCTTGTAATCTGTACTATGTTCTCATAATCTAGACTATGTTCTCATGTGTTTTTTCATTATGTGATTTCACTATGAAATCTGTGTTTTATTATGAACATATTCTTACGCTATTGAAAATGGCATTTCCACGACTTTTAATGACTATATCTCATTGCATAGATTTACCCTACCCTCTTCCATTGGTCCCTAAAGTCACTTCCAATCTTTGTTATTATAAAATGTTACAGACCTAGAGGACGGTAAAACAGGCAATAGAAGCACATGTGACTGACACATGACTGAGTCAGGAGGTCAGGGAAGGCTTGTCAGAAGCTGAAACCTCTAAGTTGACACCTACAAGGTGAGACCTGAGAAACCCAGCTGTACATGATGGTGAGAGATAAGACCTGAGTTGAACACCCTTTGCTCTTTATTCTTAATCTTTCTTTAATCATTAATTTAGCAGAACATCCTCAAAATGCTTTCTTCTTCTCGCTGATCCTCAGGATTCAGAAGACAAGGGTTTTACTCTTGTCTTTCTTTTCCCCAGTCTCTGCCAAACGAATAACAGCGTAGGCTTTTGTAGGTATAATCAACATGGTCCTCCTTTTTCCAGGAGATTATTGAACCACCTGATTATACAGGCAAGTTGCTGGCATTTTCTGGGGTGCCACCTATGACAATAGTTCCTCTTGGTCAGGCAGGACCAGTTCCTCATTCACGGGTAAGGGCTGCCCCTCTGACGTGCCATCAGTGCCCACAAAGTCCTTTCAGGAAAGGGGCAGCTCTCAGTCCCCTGGCACACAAGGCGAGCGTGACAAGGGAAAAAGGAGGCTGCTTCCTGCCAGCCCAGGGGCCTGGCGTATTTGAGTGAATCTTGAAAATAGAAAAGTCAGTGCACATTTGCCCCCTCTTTGCTCGCTGGAATCCTCACCACCCTCCAAGTCCATTTCCAGCGTCATCTTCTCCTTAAATTCCAAGAAGTGAGCGTGGTGATAGGAGTTTCAGACCAGGTCCCCGGAGCTGGGCCAAGGAGTTAGGAGAACCATGGAACAGTGAACACCAAGAGAGAAAAGGGTAAAGGAGTTCACGAGACGAGAATGAGACATGAGGACTTAATCTCACAGCAGGAGGGAGAAACGAGAAGCGCAAGACAGAATCCAGTCTGGAAGGTGAACGTCTCCACTGCGACACGGCCGTGGACCAGGCCCACAGCACGAGCCAGAGAAGATACAAAAAGAGAGATCAGAATTCCTGGATCACACAGAGCAGCATGCCGGCTGAGCTGGTTTAAAAACGGTGTTTCTGCCAACTGTCACTTCCGTCACGAATCAAATAAGGACTGTGGGCAATGTCACATTAATATTCGTCAACTAGTATGTTAGGGTCCTCAAATCTATGAGCGGGCTTTGAGTAGTAATTGGAAATGATTGGCATGAGGCAGACTTTTGTCTGTTGCTTCTATTTTGGGTGAACAAGGACACAGCCTGCAAGAAACAGGTCCACACACTTGGGGGAAACAAGAGGAGTAAAGGTTGTAAAGAAATATTCTTAAATTTTTTTTTTATTTTTTATTGATTTCAGAGAGGGAGAGGGAGAGGGAGGTAGAAACATCAGTGATGAGAGAGAATCATTGATCAGCTTCCCCCTGCACAGCCCCTACTGGGAGTCGAGCCCACAACCCAGGCATGTGTCCTGACCGGGAATCAAACCATGACCTCCTGGTTCATATGTTGATGCTTAACCACTGAGCCACCCTGGCCGGCTGTAAACAAATATTCGCAGTTAAATCAGCTGTGGCCACCTGCCTCCCAGTGCAGACTGTCTGAAAGTTTCAGCAATGATTTAAGAATAGGATCATGAAGTAAGTATTTGCCAGCCAAAAGCTAAGAGGTTCCATCAAACTTTGGAACATTGATTTCACTTCCTTGTGACGGAGCACGATGAGACCAAATAAGATTTCTAGGGTGTATTCACATGTTCCCCCAAAATGTGAGTGCCTCGTGCCCAGGTTTCCAGGCAAGGCTTGCTAGGAGCTTGCCAGGTGGGTTCAGTCCATGACGGGAAAGGGAGTGATGGACAGCAGAAACGGTTGTACCCGCAGGACCACGCCTGCCAGCGCAGGTAGGAATTCCAAGCGGGACAAGAACCATCTGCTTATTTCTCTATTGTCAGCCGGAGAGGAGGAGGATGCATGTGGAAGAGATTAAACTACGTGTTGATATAGAACAACAGTCGGTGACTTAAGGAGAGCCGTGGAACCAATTTGTCAGACCCTCGGATCATGGCTTGTGGCCAATCGTAAAGAAAAAAAAAACTAGACAAGGTGAGCTCTGCTGTCTCCGAGAGAGCGAGATCTTCCGACTCGGACTCCGATGGAGCTTGGGAGCTGAGCGAATGGAGACTCGGTTCCTGTTTCCCGCCTGCTCTGAGGCCGGGGATGTCGTGGGTCGCCCGTACTCATCGGGCTGTTGGTGGACATGCAGGTCCAGGTTCGCAGGAAGCGTTCCAGTTCCAGAAAACACAGAGCACCCGTGGGAGGTCAGCCCACGATCCTCCTGGGTCATCTCAGTTTGGTCGCCCGCGTGCCTCAGTCTCCCAGGAAGGGGCGAGGCGGGAGGGAGCATCTCTCCACAGCTGCCCCGCCCCCTGGAATTCTGGACTTGCCTAAAGGTCTTAAGTCAATGAAATTCTAGGCTGTGAGGAAACGGGGCAGAAACTACCAAATACACCCGACGTCACCGTTGCTGGTGGTCACCTGGGTTCCGAATTGGGACGAGCCCTGAAAAGTTCTGTGACTTTTTAAAAATGCCAGCACTGCAGTCTCATTCTTTGTTCACAACCAATCGATATCTTAAATTAAAAAAACTAATTCAACCAAGTGTTTGGGTTACTTGGGCATTTCCCCACATTTATTGGCTTACCCTTTACCAAAATTATCAATCGGAGACGCATGCAGCCACCTATAGGGAGAACCGTGGGAGAACACGTGGGACAAGAGAGCTGCTGAGCAGAAGGCAGTGCCCTGAAATGTAAAAGACAGAGAGTCAATCTCTTTTGATTACGACGTAATTTAACTGAGGCCGACACAGATATTTTAAAAGGAACAGTCCCTTTTCTCATGGCCCACACGCTCTCATTTCTCTTCTCTGCTCCTCTCTGGCTGGCTTCCGTTCTCGTTCTTACCTGGACAATCTCATAAAATAAAAAAATTTGGAATGTTACAAATGTACAAATGAACATGGTATACAACCCAAATCAGAGGTCAGGTTGTCTTAGTGAGAATCCAGGCCACCTCAGGGCCTGGAGGTTCCCCAGGTCGCAGGGTCCGCAGGCAAGTGCCCACAAATGTCGCAAAGGCCGACGCCCCTGTAAAGAAGGGTTTGGGGCTATTTCTGTGAACATGAAGTTCACACGTATCCGTGTGTGCCTGCGAGGTGGGTAGGTGGTGAGCAAGGGGGTTTCCGAGACACGAGGCATGACGCATAGGGGCCACTACTGGTTCGCAGCCTGAGTACTACATATTCTTCAGGGGCAAACGCAAACAGGAAGCGGTGGCTTTCAGCTACTGTCTCTGCAGTGAGCTGGTAACCATGACTATAAGACAGACAACAAAGCTCAAATACAGCCACGGGCTGGAGGCTGACAGAAAGCCACCTGTTTCCACACACACCATGTACACATTAAAACACATATGGGAGCATGTTTCCTTTCCATGAGATGATGTGATTCTTCTCATTGAAAACAATTCCTTACCATCTCAGTTTATTTATTTTTTCAATTTGATGGTGACATGGGGACAGATAAAGATTTTACTATAATAAAATAAAAACACATGTAAAACCAGACAGTAGGTGGACGCGGCTGTGGCTGGTGAAAAAGGTGGAGAGAATGGGGTGAGCAGGAGATTCCAGGTCTTGTACAAAGGAAACAGTCGCTACCTGATCCTCATGGTGGCGGTCATTCAAGGAGTGGGCCAAGTGAAGCAGCATCTTCCTGTGTTTTAAAGGAAGTCAGAAACTTGCAATATTTTAAAACTGGAAATCATCGAATTTTTATATGTTGGCCTTCCTCTCCCCGTTCCCAAATTCCTGAAGGAAAACCTGTGTGGAGGTTGGAAAGAGTTCATGGGTCTCTGACTTGTGGCCATGTCTGAAAGACAATGAGGTAAACACTTCCCTTTCTCTGTGTATTTCTAAGTAGTTTTGTAACTTTCTTTTTAAGACATTGTGACTTACACAGTGATTAGAAAAATGAGCTTGTTTGGGGGCCAGAGAGGGAGGTGGGTGCCAGGGAACTTCCACCCCACTCAGCCGGCAGATGCGTGAGTAGCTCATTCCCACATCACAACATAAATACTGGGAACTTTACCAAGGAGGACTGAGTCCTTGGGACATGAAATAAGGAAGGAAGGGATAAGCAGGAGATATTTATCAAGTTATCTAGCTTTGTCACTAACTATGGGAGCCTGGGCAAGTCTTTTGGGTGAAAATTGCCCAATCTGTGGAGTTAAGGGACTAGACTAGAAGTTGTCAAACTTGTAGGACAGCGAGACCCTCTAGTTCAAATTCTGGTTTCCAGAT
The DNA here is from genome assembly GCA_004026665.1 of Murina feae. NCBI lineage: Eukaryota > Metazoa > Chordata > Mammalia > Chiroptera > Vespertilionidae > Murina > Murina feae. The sequence continues at coordinate 19,364 of PVJC01030968.1, forward strand.
GCCACACGTTTCTAGAGGAACCATGGAAACACACTCTTCAATTTAACTGACAGAGGAGGGGAAATGGCACTAGTAGAAAATACGGTTACATAGAAGCAAAATATAATCAGCACCATCTGTATGCGCCCACGGTAGACGGAGCTGTTGCGAAAACTTTTCTGGGTTGTTCTACTTCGATCTGTCTGCTTCTGACTTATTAATTTTTGATGTCAGTACTCATTAGTTGATGACCACAGTACCAAGATCTTAAGAGAAATGTGTTAGAGAAAAAAATTTATTTGAGAAAATTCCTTGTACTAACTTTCTGTTTCTGCAAATTGGAAAAAATATTGCATTTTTCAATTTTATGATGGGAAAGCTTGGTCTCACTGTTGTGGGAACATAGTTTGGCTCCTGGCATGGGGTCCCTGAGGCCCCTTCCAGCTGTAACATTCCTTGCATCTACATTTCTCAAGTGTGGCCAAGCCAGATCCATGCCTCTTAATGGAGAGAAATTCTCTTAAAAACAATATTTAGCCATGGGCCAACTTAGGAGTCAAAATTGGAAAATCACATTTGAAGACAAGTAAACTAGCTTGAATGCCTACAAACTTTGTCCCAACAATAAACCTTCAGAGGTTTATCAACTTCTCTTTAATCACATCTCCATCCCGAAAGTTTCAATAATTCATTGTATTAATTTCTTTTAGTGGCTACTGCCTGCGAATACAACAACGAACAAATTAGAAGAAGCATATTACTGAAGCTTTTACTAATGGAGAGGTTTAGGAAATTAAAAAAATATGTAAAATAACATTTTAGATTATGTAAGTTTTGTGGGAAAACAAAGCTGAAGAGGAGGAAGAAGTGGGTGGTAGGAGTTTGGATCGTGAATTTTAGGGAGGGCTGACTTGAGAGCGAAGCCAGGAGGCAGGTCTGTGCTGGAGTCCAGGGTAAGGGCGTCAGTATAGAGGCTCTGAGGCAGCGGCAGTCTGCGAGGCTCAGGGCGGAGTGACTAAGGCGGGAGTGGAGGAAGGTGAGGTCAGATTGCATGGGGACAGATTGTATCGCCCAGTCAGAGGACTTGGCCTTTATCTAGAGATGGGAGCCAGTGACGGATTTTGAGCAAAGAGTGGCATCATCTGACTTATCTTTGTAGAGAATCACTCTGTGTGCTCTGCTGAGTAAAATTGTAGTGGGGACAAGAGTAAAGAGATGACACTGCAATAATCCAGGTGAGAGGAAGTAGTGCTCAGACCAAGGGAGGTGATGAGAGGGGGTTAGATTTGGATATATTTTATTTTATTTTATTTATTTATTGTTATTATTATTTTTACTAGGGGCCCGGTGCACAAAAATTTGTGCACTCGGGGTGGAGGGAGTCCCTCAGCCCGGCCTGTGCCCTCTCACAGTCTGGGACCCCTCAGTGGATGTCCTATGATGGCCCCAGTCTGCCAGGCGCCTTTTGTGTGTGTGTGTGTGTGTGTGTGTGTGTGTCACCACTGGGGACCTGCCCCCAGCCGCATCTGAG
>PVJC01030969.1:0-20874 GCA_004026665.1 Murina feae
TGGGGAGGGCAAGAGTCTGAGAGATCAACATAGAGGGGGTGCCTGCTCCAAGCCTCCACGGTGTGCCTGGGGCAGGCCCCCAGCAGGTAGACACACACAGGAGGACTGCTCCGAGCCTCAGATGCAGCTGGGGGCAGGTCCCCAGTGGTCACACACACACACACACACACACACACACAGAAGGCGCCTGGCAGACTGGGGCCATCATAGGACATCCACTGAGGGGTCCCAGACTGTGAGAGGGCACAGGCCGGGCTGAGGGACTCCCTCCACCCCGAGTGCACAAATTTTTGTGCACCGGGCCCCTAGTCTAATATAATAAAAGAGAAACATGCAGATTGACCATTACCACCAGCCAATCAGAGCAGCTGTATGCAAATTAACCCAGCCAAGATGGAGGCCAACAGCCATGGAGCTAGAGCAAACCAAAAGCTTCTGTTGCAACTGCCTGCCTAGGCTGGCTGAGCCTCTGCTTACGGCCACACCCACCAGCTAATCAGAGCGGCTGTATGTAAATTAACCCAGCCAAGATGGAGGCTGGCAGGGCGGCTCTGTACTGGGAGCCTCCACAGCTGGCATAGCTGTGCCAGGTGTGTCAGCTCAGTGGGAGGGGGGGTCTGGCCTGGGGCCTCCTCGGGACGTCCAGGAGCAGCTGTCCTGGGTCTGCTGCCTAGCTCCGCCCCTGGGAGCCTCCAAGGAGTATCCAGGAGCGCCTGTCCCGGGTCCACTTCCTGGCTCCACTCTCTGGGGACCTCCCCGGGGCATGCAGAAGCATGGGGCCTCTGCAGGGTGTGCAGGAGCAGTTGTCCTGGGTCTGCTGCCTGGCTTTGCCGCCCGGGGGCCTCTGTGGGACATCCAGGAATGCCTGTCCTGGGTCCACTGCCTGGCTCTGCCCTGGGACCTCCGCAGGGTGTCCAGGGACACCCGTCCAGGGTCTGCTACTTTCATCCGCCCCCCAAGGGCCTCCACAGGGCGTGCAGGAGCATCTGCTGCACAGTGTGGAGAATCCGAAGCCAGTTCACTGCCCAGCTCCACCCCGGGTGTGTTTGCTCAGCAGCAGGGCCCCACGGAGGGATTCTGCACCAGCGTCCGCACCTGGCTTGCCACCCAATTCTGCACCAGGTGTGTCCCCTCAGTGGTGTGGGCCCACCAGGCATGTGCAATCGTGGGCCCTCCGGTGGGAAACGTCCAGGCCTGCACTCACCAGCCTTCCCACCCCCCCAGTGCACGAACCCTGAAGGGGTTGTGGGCAGCCTGAAAATGGTTCTCAGCCCCTCACCCAAGCTGGCCAGGCATGTCAGCAGGTGGACACCCCCCCTGAGGTGTCCCAGACTGCAAGAGGGCACAGGCCTGGCTGAGGGACCCCCACCTCCCAAGTGCACAAATTTTTGTGCACCGGGCCCCTAGTTTAGCTATAAGAAAAGATGAAATACTGCCATTTGCAGCAACATGGATGGACCTCAAGAATATTATGCTAAGTTAAATAAGCCAGTTAGAAAAAGTTAAGAACATATGATTTTATTCATATACTAGAGGCCTGATGCATGAAATTCATGCATGGCAGGTGTGTCCCTCAGCCCAGCCTGAACCCTCTCCTATCTGGGACCCCTTAAGGAATGTCCAACTTCCTGTTTAGGCCCAATCAGGCCTAAACAGGCAGTTGGACATCCCTCTCACAATCCAGGAATGCTGGCTCCCAACCGCTCTCCTGCCTGCCAGCCTAATCACCCCCTAATCATTCCCCTGCCAGCCTGATCAACACCTAACTGCTTCCCTGCCAGCCCAATTGTCCCTAACTGATCTCCCCTGCTGGCCTGGTCACCCCTAACTGCCATTCTCTGCTGGTCTGGTCACCCCAACTGCTCTTCCCTACAGGCCTGATTGCCCACAACTGCCCTTCCCTGCTGGCCATCTTGTGGTGGCCATCTTGTGTCCACATAGGGGGGCCATCTTTGACCACATAAGGGCAGACATCTTGTGTTGGAGTGATGGTCAATTTGCATATTATCTCTTTATTAGATGGGATGAGATATAAAACTGAAACTCATAAATACAAAGAGCAGTATGGTGGTTGCCAGAAGGAAGGTGGTGGGGGTGTAGGGAGCCTAATTTATGGTGAAAGTGACAGAAGAAGATTTGATTTTGAACAGTGGGCACACTGCAATATGCAGATCTCATAGCATAGACATCTACACCTGAAACTGATATGATTTTATTAACCAATGTCACCTCAATCCTATATAATAAAAGCCTAATATGCTAAGTGCCCAGTCGTCGGATCGTCCATTCAACCAATCAAAGCATAATATGCCAATGACATGCTAAGGCCACTCAACCACTTACTATGATATGCACTGACCACCAGGGGACAGACACTCTGACTGGTAGGTTAGCTTGCTGCTGGGGTCTGGCTGATTGGGACTGAGTGAGATGGGCTGGACACTCCCTGGAGTCCTCCCAGGGTCCCTCCCTAGCTGGCCAACCTCTGTGTCCCTCCCCAGCCCCAATCATGCACCAGTGGGGCCTTTTGGCCTGGCCTGTGCCCTCTTGCAATCTGGGATCCCTTGAGGGATGTTGGAGAGCAGGCCAGGCCAAGGGACCCCACTGGTACATGAATTCGTGCACTGGACCTCCAGTAAATTTAATTTAAAAGAAATTGTTGGTCTTTCCGGGCTTCAGTCAGTTCCCTGTCTCAAAAAGTAAATGGTTGGATTAAATGATTTGTAAATCCCTTCTGTGGTTCTATTTCATTTCAGGAAAAAATAAGTAGTGTCTTAGCTTTTTTGTTGTTTTGTTAATTGTAAAAGGTATTTAAGACAAAGTACAAATGCCACTATCCAATGGGAGTAAATATATTAAAAGTTTTCAGTGAATATTTGTTGATGGGCTGACTTATTATTTTATATAAACTGATGAAGATGAAAAGTAGTAGAAAGTTCAGAATTTCAATCATGAGGATCTGTTTTGTTTTCCCAAATATGTATGTATCATCTGTTCCTAGGTTGACATAAGTTTGTGTAATTTCTATTAGCTGCTGAATTGGAGGAGGCTATAAGGATTTGTCCAAGTGTAGATAATCATTGCACATACAATTCCAGCATTTTGGATCTATAGATTTTAAATTTGTCTTCACCAAAATCATCTGGAGAGCTTGGAACAAATGCAAATTCTGATCAGCAAGACAGCTACCACACTTAGAGAAAACCACCATAGATATTAAAGAATCAACTTCCAACTTGGTCACTTATTAGCTCCATGCTTAGCCCCCAACCCTACCAGATATCATTATCAGTTCTGATCTAACTCATCCATGTTCCTTATTTCCTATCACAGATGCAAGACCAACTAAATAAGGTGGTGGCTTATTTTGTTCTCTTGTTGGGTAATAAAGGCCCCTATGTGAATATTACTATCCATTTCCCTTACTGCACAATTAAAGTTATACAATGTGCAGCCATTCTGTCTCATTCTCCCCTCCATGGCTCCCCTCCTGTCCACGTGTGGCTACCACATCTCTACCTCAAATATAGTTACAGTGACCAAGAGATTCAATATTAATACTTTTTAAATTTACTCTCTTTACAACCTTGGTAGTTCTCCATTTATGTGCAGAAACACAGGCATATAACTTCTGTGTGAAAAACTCACAGTCAGTCTTACAGCTCAATTCCAACTGTCCCAGCTGCCCCATTCCATAGCGCACAACATGTCCTAGTACTCTGTCTGTTGTGTGTGATAGTCATGAAATCAAGAGGAGACTGCTCAGAAGAAGCTGTATTTGGGCTGGGCTTTGAAGAAAAGGACATGATTATGCAGAGGTGAAGAGAAAGGACATTCCAGAAAGAAGCAATAGTATAAGTGAATGCATAAGAGACTAAAGTATTGGTTCTCAAACTTTAGTGTGTATAAGAAACATCACAGGATTTTGTTTAAAATGCAGATTCCTGGACCACTCTAAGAGAGAGTCTTATTAAACTGGTCTGGAATGAACCCATGCATCTGCATTTTAACCATAACTTTAAGTGAATTGATATAGGAATTCATGACCAAAGCCTTAAAAAATAGTAAACTAGTAAAAATATAGTTTATTCTTATGTAGATTAGGATGCACTGTGGGTTCCTATATCCTAAAATACACCATTTGACTCAATTAAATTAATCAAGTATTTATCAAACATCTATTATGAGCTATTACTTTCTATAGTTGTCCAACTTGTAAATTTAAAAGGAAAAAAAGGGGGTCTTCTCAATCCATCATGATGGTGACCTCACTCACCATTATTCTCATTATTCTACTATATAGAACAGTGTTTCTAAATGTATGATCTCTGGACTGGTAGCATCAGCATCACCTGATAATCTGTCAGAAATGCAAAGTAGGTGCTCTACCTCAGACCAAGTGAATCAGAAACTCGGGAGTTGGGATCTAGAATTCTGGGTTTGAACAAGCCTTTCAGATGACTGACACCTGTTAGAATCAGAGAATCACAGTGTTTGAGAGCCACTGCTTTAGGCTAGTATTGGCTTTGTGTGATATACTTGACCTTCACATTTGCTATTAGATTCTTTCACAGTTAAAACCAGTATTTATAAAGCAAGAGTGGAGAGATATTTATCTCATAATTTAATTTCAAAAATAAAAATATACAGCTAATGTATTACTAGAACTATTGATTCTTTATCCACCCTGGTGAAAATATTAAATAATTTTGAAAATGTTTCCTTAGAAGACATTGCCTAATTTAGTTGTTTAAAACAGTGGATATGATGGCATGATTCTGTTTTCATATGAATATGTAGATTACATTTGTTTGTAGATTACATTTTCTCAACACAATTGTAGTTGCACATTATAACCACATGAGGAGCTTTTAGAAAGCAGATGCCTAGATGTACCCTCTTCCCTATTCTTATTTAACTAGGGGCCCGGTGCACAAAAATTTGTGCACGTGGGAGGTCCATCAGCCCGACCTGTGCCTTCTCGCAGTCTGGGATCCCTCTAGGGATGTCCCCCTGTTGGTGTGCCTGGTCAGCCTGAGTGAGGGGCTGATGGCTGTTTGCAGGCTGACCAAGCCCCCCAGTGTGGATCCTCACCCCATGGGGTTGTGGCCAGCCTGGGTGATGGGCTGAGGGCTATTTTCAGGCTGCCCACAGTCCCTTCAGGTTTTGGGTCCCTACCGGGGTACGTGGCCAGCCTGGGTGAGGGGCTGATGGCTGTCTGCAGGCTGGCCAAGCCCTCCAGTGGGATCCCTCACCCCATTGGGGTGTGGTCAGCATGGGTGATGGGCTGAGGGGTGCTTTCAGACTTTCAGGCTGCCCACAGCTCCCATTGACCCAATGTCTCAACAAGGCTAGCTGGAAGCAGGTTCCTGGGGTTTGTTTATCTTCTATAATTGATACACTGTTCCTTTAAGCCAGGGCCTAGGCATGTAATGAAGCCTCTCTGCTTCAGCTCTGGCTTCTATAATGAAACAATGTTTCCCTTAGAAGTCAGGCCCAGCCTGCTGTTTGCTTCAGCTCCCGAGTAGAGACATTGTTGCAAATATGTTCCCTGGAGCAGAGAGAAGCCCAGGCAGCCCGCAAACAGTTTCACTCCTGCTGCAACGGATGCTGCCTGTTTACTCAGCTCCCTGAGTGCCGGCCTCCATGTTGGCTGGGTTAATTTGCATACAGTCGCCCTGATTGGCTGGTAGGTGTGGCTTAGGTGTCCCAAAGGGATGGTCAATTTGCATATTATGCTTTTATTATATAGGATTGGTCTATATTGGGGCACATGCATTGGATATCTTTTAAGAGCTACTTCTCAGGGGATTGTTATGCAGCCAGGTTTCAGAATCATTAACCTCAAGTTTTCTATGTGGCTCTTACCTTGCTTCAACATCTACCCTATCTTTAACAGTATTTATCCTTTTAAAAATGCAACAATGAATCAGTTTAAACAAAAGCAAAAATTTGAAAAAGTAGTAATGGTTAGCAGATCAAGACAATTCAGACCTCTTCCATTGCTTAATCAGTACATTATTTAATAATAGAGGCCTGGTGCATGAATTTGTGCATGGGGTCAGAGGGAGGGACTGCAAAAGGTTGGCCGGCAGGCACCAATCTAGTTGTGTAGATGTGTTGAGGTAATGGCAAGCAAAAACCACAGACAGAACGTCCCAAGATGGCCTGAACACCAGCTACACTCTGAGGTGGAAATACAGCTCTACTTCGCTGCCCACACTTGGACCACCTCACGCTCCCTGGGGCAGAGTTGCTGACAGACAGACAGGTAGTTTCTCCCACCTCAGCCACACATTTTCTTGGGGTTCCACCCTCAAGCATGAGAGGTAGTTGACTTCAACCAATGGTGGCACACTGCCATAGGAGTGCTAGCCAATCAGCAGTTGGGAGTCCAGAAAAGTGTGAGGCCAAGCTAAAAGTGGCCGATGGGGGCAAAAGGGCAAGCAGCATGATGTGGTGGCAGAGGTAAGATGGCAGTGGTGCTTACTTTACATCTTTGCAGTTAAACTGCTGCCTCGGCCCTTCTGCTCCCTCCAAGCTGCTACTCTGTCTTGATCAGCATTGGGGTCGCTCTCCTCCTACAGGCTTTCAGGACCGAGATTTTTCTGGTGCCCAGAACCTTAGCTGAAGGAAGGGACTGGCTGGGGGAGGTTGGCTGTGGGAGCACACTGACCACCAGGGGGCAGCTCCTGCATTGAACATCTGCCCCCTGATGGCCAGTCCACATCATAATGACTGGTCATTTCAGTCATTACGGTCATTCTGTCATAATGGTTGCTTAGGCTTTTATATATAGAGATTCTTTGGTGATAGAAATCTGGACAGTAAAGTCATTGAAAGTAGGAACTTTGTCTTGTCATTTTTATGTCCTCACTGCCAGATATAGTATAGACACTCAAAAGTATTTGTTGAATACATGAATGAAACAAAAGAATTAAGGGAGGAAGGAAAAGAGGAAGGAAGTGAGGAATGAGTGAGCCAATTACCTGGAAAGTATCTATGTTCCTATCTACTGTCTCACATTTTATTTTGGGGTTCTGGCTAAACACCATTTATGTGTGGGGCATGCAGGAAGCAGCCGGTCAATGATTCTCTCTCATCATTGATGTTTCTCTCTCTCCCTCCCCTTCCTCTCTGAAATCAATAAAAATATATTAAAATACATATCTTGTATAATAAAAGCCTAATATGCAAAGTGTCCCATCAGGCAATTGTTTGACTAGGAGACTGGGAATTTGACCTCTTGCTATGATGTGTGCTGACTACCAGGTGGCAGTGTGGAACATGGCAGGTGTTGGCGACACAGTACTGGCAGCAGGCGACAATGGAGGTGCTGTCAGCCCTGTTGGGCCCTGACAAGAGTGGGACCATAGCAGGATGATGGAGCAGGTGAGCAGGAAGTGCCAGACCAAGGAGGATGTGAACAGGGGCCCATTGCCCAGCTGATCACCCTGCAGATGGCGACCAGCAGTGGTGGGGGGCCTGATCCTGATCAATAGCCCTGCAGGCAGGATGGTGGAACAGGTGAGGGGGCAGCAGCAGGCCAACGTAGGGTGCAAGGCAGGGCTGCGGGGCTGCGAGGCTTGGGGCATGAGCTGGGACTGCAAGGCTGGGGGTGCGAGCTTGGCCGGATCTCTGCAGGCCACTCCAAGGGACCCCACCCATGCATGAATTCATGCACCGGGCCCCTCTAGTGTGTGTGTGTGTGTGTGTGTGTGTGTGTGTGTGTGTATTTTTTACAAAAGAAGTGAGCAAAACAGTCTGTACCTTCATGAAGCTTACATTTGAAGAATGTAAATGTGAAGAACAATACATTTAGTGCCAGAATATCATGAGGAAAAAGATAGCGCACATAAAGTAGAAACACTAAAAATATGTAGAATTAGTTGGACCACTCCTTGATTATTTTCTGAGTTTCTATCTATCTTCTTTTATTTTTCCATTCTGCACTGAACTACCACTTTTGGCAATCCCCCCATGCTTCTTTGTCCACTGTAAAACCCATTCTCTGCATAGATTGGATGTTTATTTCTTGTTCTTTCCTTTCAGTTATAAGCTTTGCATGCTCTAGTTTTAAACACTTCTCAAATCTAAGTTGTACCACCATATGTGACAGATCCACTACAACTTAGCAATATTTGGGGCCATGTCATTGGCAATCATTATATCAAGGTTTTGAGCTTGGTTGAAAGGGGGTGGGGACTGAGAGAATGAGAGAGATTGAATTAGAATGAGAATGTTAAGAGCATGCAAAGTTGCTCCATGTTTACTGGTTGCTAAAGAAGAGAGGGTTGTTTTTTTTAGGTCAAGTTGTGTGTTCTTTTTCAGACCTCTTTTTTTTAAATTTCTTTATTGGTTAAGGTATTACAAATGCGTCCTCATCCCCCCAAAAACCCCCAACCCGCCCCCCCACTATGATTGCACTTTTGCATAATCAATGTGATTACCTTTGCAGTAAATTTTTTCTGCTTCTTAAAATGTCTGAAAAGGTCAAACTGACCATTTTTAAGGCTGTTTCTTAATCACCTTTAAGCAGGAATACTTTCTCACAGCATGCATAAAAGTGCTATATTTTACACAAAGGACATTCATAATTGCTATTTAAAAAAAAATTTATAACAGTTTATCTGAGCAGGCCTGTCAACATATGCTGGGAAGCAAGATCTCCTATTCATTTTTATTAAACACTGGCAAATTAAGTGTGTTATTTTATTTATTTATTTATTTTTACTTGATTTTTAAAGAGAGAGGAAGGGACAGGGATAGAAACAAAAATCCATGAGAGAGAATCATCATCCACCAGTATTGGCTGCTTCCTGCACACCCCCTACTGTAGATCAAGTCCACAACCCCAGCATGTGCCCTGACCAGGAATTTAACTGTCACCTCTTGGTTCCTGGGTCCACATTCAACCACTGAGCCACACTAGCTGGGCATGAAGTGTGTTATTGAAACACTAGGAAAGGTCAATTTTTCAGTCCCAGCATTTAAGACTATTTTATTATTTAATATTATTGTTTAAAAAAAACAAACAAAAACAAAGAAAAATAACACTTTTATATATTTATTTTATAAAAATAATAGTTTATTTTAACAAGTACTTTGAAGATATAAAAAAAAAATTTAAAATTAATTAAAAGTGCTATTATTGCCTGGCTGGTGTGGCCCAGTGGTTGAGTGTGGACCTGTGAACCAGGAGGTCACAGTTTGATTCCTGGTCAGGGCACATGTCTGGGTTGCAGGTTCAACCTCCAGCCTATCAATAATTCCCTCTCATCATTGATGTTTCTTTTCTATTTCTCTCTTCCTTCCTCTCTAAAATCAATAAAAATATATTTTTTAAAGTGCTATCATTGCAGCGTCCTCTCTGTCCCCACCTGTTGCTGGTGGAAGTGGGCTTCTTGCGATGTCACAAGAAAAGGAATTTAATGAGACTCACATAGGAGACTGAGTGATATTTATTTGCATGGAATTAAACCAAGTTTCCAAGGTCCCATCTCCCTCTGTCTGGCTAAGGAAAAGGTCCAGCAGTGTCTTCAGCAGAACTAGTATTAATGCCATTGTCCAGAGTTTCTGCTCCATATTTGCACAGTCCAGTCCAACATCAGGTTAGTTTAGCTTTGTTCCCAAATGCAGTCCATTGTGTGTGGGGTCTGCATGGCCACGTGGCCATGGTCCATGTAGCTTCTAGGGCCAAATGGCTATGAAGGGTACACAAGTGAGTGCAAGGAAGCAGGAGCAAAGCCAGAGGAACAAGAGAGAAAGAGAATGCCTTTGTCTGGGGTTTATGTATTCCCAAATGTTTATGGGCTTGCAATGGCTCTACTCCTCTAGCCAATGATCTTTGTTCCCGGGTTAGACAGACAGGCAAGTATTTTCCCTATGTCACCCTGACTTCACTGTGCATGGGCCCCTCTTCCCTCTTGTTGGACCCTTCTTTGTGATCTGCAGGGAATGGACAAGTGATGGTTCCCTGAGGAGTGCAAAGTTGCAGCTTCCTGGTGACCCTGCATGACCATGCCTATAATGGTCTGGCCTTTCTTTTTCTTTCTTCCTATTATTAATAACTAGCTAATTACAATGGGAACAGTAGCACACATACTTGTATAACAAAGACACACAACAAAATGTGAATTATTTCATATCAGCACTTTTTTTCTATGCAGAGAATGATGCTTTGTGTATAATTTTGTATCCTACTTTTAAAATTTAATATTGTACTTAAGGCATTTTCATAAATCCCTAAATATTTTTATAAAATATAGTTATAAGTTTTATATAAAGCTATGCCATACAGATGTACCATGCTTTTTTTACTATTCCTGTACAATAGTATACTTAGGTTGTCTCTATGTATGGGATATTGTTAATCATACTGCCACAGACAAAGCTCACTTTCGTGCATTTCTGTTTGTATCCACATGTTGTAAACCTATATATGCAAATACATGAATTCCCAAATATGTAAATTTTATAAAGCTATTTATATATATTTTATCCAGAAAAATTACAACTATCTACACAGCCACAAATATAATATATGGGAGCATCTGTCCACTGTATTAACACCAGAATTGTGTATTATTACCACATTGAAAAACTGGCAGTCATTTTTGTTTCTAGTAAACTGGCAGACCAGGTGTCCAGACTACTTTCTCAATGGAAAACAAATATAAAGCTCAATAAAAACACTTTATAAATCTTCTTGAATATATAGATTAGCTGAAAGGAAAATAAGAAATTATCATCCAGTGACCGAGTGAAGGCAGAGACATGAAAGAGCTAAGCAGCTCTCTGAAGCAACTTCTACTTTGAGAGCATTTGCTGAACTTAAACTATCACAGCCTTTGGAACTCCAGGAATAGGCGACATGGCTCACCTAAGATGGAGAATCTAGCAGGATATCCTTTTACAAAGCTTGGGCCCTAAAGAGCCATATTCACAATTTAAGGATTAAATAGAAATAAATATGTTCCTCACCCAGGAGACTGCAAAGGAAACTACCATTTCCTTTGAACCTTGACACGTGAGGTAATCTCCTCTTGAGATTTTATAATAGCAAGCTAGCCCTCACATAGGTTTACAGTCCAAATACACACCACCTGGGTGGCTTGGCAAACCTAAAGCTGAGTATTTATATTAAAGCAAATCTGAGTGGTGGCTCCTCTAAGTGCCTGACAGGATTAAACTCAAAATTATTTTTTTGAGGGAACTCACCTTTATTCCAAGCCCAACATACTTCCTATAGATAGAGATCAAAGGAAAATGAGAAAAAAATAATTAAAGAAAAGTCACCATGAATGAGAATGAGTAGGAACAAAAGACAAACAGAGTAAGATAGACAAAACTTCATCTTTATAATTATCAGACTTATAATAGAAATTATGTTTTTCATATTTCAATAAATTAAAAGAAATAAAATATAAGTAAAGAGCAAGTAGATATGAAAATAAATCATCTAGAGCCAGCAGAAATGGAATATATTAATACTGAAATTTAAAACTTGTTAGATGGGCTTAACAATGGACTACAGTTGAGACTCAGTGAACTATAATAAAGAACTGAAGGATATGTACAACCCAAAGAGATGAAGAGATGGGAAATATGAAAGAGGTTAATAGGTTTGTAGGATAGACTGAGATGATCTAACATACATTTGATCAGAGATCCAAAGGGAGAAAAAAAAGAGTGGAACAGTTGAAATACTTGAAGATATAATGGCTAAACTTTTGTAGAACTATTAAAAGATATCAGTGCATGGATTCAAGAAGCTTAATTAGTCACAAGCTAAAATTAAAAAGAAATCTACTCCACATAACATCCCTCGTGTACATCCACATGACATGACATTATATGCACTCCACAGTAGGCACAACTTAAAGATAAAATAGGTGAAAGGCAAAATAATGGAAAAGATATAGTAGTCCCCCTTATCCTTGAAGCATATGTTTCAAGGCCCCAGTGGATGCCTAAAATCATGGATAGTGCTGAACCCTAGATACCATATTTTTCCCTATACATGCATACCTATGATAAAGTTTAATTTATAAATTATGTACAGTTAGACATGAACAACAATAACTAATAAGGAAGTAGAACAATAACAGCAATATCTATATATATAAAAGCCTAAGCAACCTTTATGACCAGTTGCTATGATGTGCACTGACCACCAGGGGGCAGATGCTCAATGCAGGAGCTGCTCCTTGGTGGTCAGTGCGCTCCCACAGCCAACCTCCTGCTACCTGCCAACCTCCCGCGGTTCCTTCCCCTGGCTGGCCGGCTAGATTAGCCCCAATCGGGCCTAGCAGAGATGGGCCCGGATTGGCCCTGATTGCCAGACAGGCTGAGGGACCTCACCTGTGCATGAATTTGTGCACTGGGCCTCTATTACTATAATAAAAGTTATGAAATGTGGTCTTGCTTTTTCAAAATATCAATTGCACTATACTCACCTTTTCATTTAAAGGAAGCATTGTATGGTTTCTCTTTGGTAAATTAGAATTTCTAGCATCACGACTTATGCATTTTGGGACCATTATTAAGTAAAATAAGGGTTATTTGAACACAAGCCCTGTGATACCAAAACAGTCAATGTGAAAATCCACCAGGCTACTAAGTGACTAACAGGTGGGGAGCATCTACAGTGTGAAGACGCTGGACAAAAGGGATGATTCACATCCCAGATGTGAGAGAGAAGGGTCCCAGACTGAAGATATAATGAGGGCACAGGCCAGGCTGAGGGACGTCCTCCCAACCCCCAAGTGCACAAATTTTTGTGCACCGGGCCCCTAGTGTGTGTGTGTGTTTGTGTGTGTGTGTGTATATATGTATACTAGGGGCCCTGTGAACAAAAATTTGTGCACTCGGAGGGGTCCCTCAGCCTGGCCTGTGCCCTCTCACAGTCTGGGAACCCTTGGGGGATGTCCACCTGCTGGTGTGCCTGGCCAGCCTGGGTGAGGGGCTTATGGCTGTTTGCAGGCTGGCCAAGTCCCCCCAGTGGGACACCTCACCCCATAGGGGTGTGGCCAGCGTGGGTGACGGGCTGAGGGGCGCTTTCAGGCTTTCAGGCTGCCCACAGTCCCTTCAGGTTTTGAGTCCCTACTGGGGTACCTGGCCAGCCTGGGTGAGGGGCTGATGGCTGTTTGAAGGCTGGCCAAAGCTCCAAATGGGGTCCCTCACCCCATTGGCATGTGGCCAGCCTGGGGTGATGGGCTGAGGGGTGCTTTCAGGCTGCCCACAGCTCCCATTGACCCAATGTCCCAGCAAGGCTGGCTGGACGTAGGTTCCTGGGGTTTGTTTATCTTCTATAATTGATACACTGTTCCTTTAAGCCGAGGCCTAGGCATGTAACGAAGCCTCCTCTCTGCTTCAGCTCTGGCTTCTATAATGAAACAATGTTTCCCTTAGAAGTCAGGCCTGGCCTGCTGTTTGCTTCAGCTCCTGAGGCCTCTATCATTGAGACATTGTTGCAAATATGTTGTTCCCTGGAGCGGAGAGAAGCCTAGGCGGCCCGCAAACAGTTTCACTCCTGCTGCAACGGAAACTGCCTGTTTACTCAGCTCCCTGAGTGCCGGCCTCCATCTTGGCTAGGTTAATTTGCATACAGCCGCTCTGATTGGCTGGTGGGCGTGGCTTAGGCATCCCGAAGTGGTGGTCAATTTGCATACTATGCTTTTATTATATAGGATATATACATACATATATATATATATATATATATATATATATATATATTTAAATTTTTTATTTTTTATTTGATAGATTTGACAAATTACAATTTATAAATTTAAGCTGTACAGCATGTTACTTTTATACATTTATATATTATACTATAATTTCTATGGAAGCAATAGGTATCATATTACATCATTATAGTACAGTTTTATTGACTATTCATTACACTATGCTTCATATTTCTGCTATAGGCCTGATGCATGAAATTTGTGCAAGGGGCTTGGTCCTCGTAGCCCTGGCTTCATCTGGAAGATCATCCAGTTTAATTAGCATATTATGCTTTTATTATTATAGATGTGTTATTTACTACTAGTTACAAGTTTGTACCTTGAAATACCACCAATCTTTTCAACCCAGCCTCCAGCTTCTGGTGTTCACTATCATATTCTGTGTTGGGTTTTTTTTTTTATAGGTTTGACTTTTTTTACAAAATTCTTTATATAAATGATAGTGTACAGTACTAGTCCTTTTCTGTCTGACTTATCTTAGCATAGGTGCTCAAGATCCATTAATGTTGCAAAAGGCAGAATACTTTTCTTTCTCATGGCTGAATAACATTACATTGTGTATCTATACCATATCTTTTTTTATCCCTTCATCCATTATTGGGTATTTGGATTGTTCCCATATCTTGGCTAAGGAAATAAAGGAAAACTATCCCAGTCACAAGAGCAGCTAAACCAATAAAGTAATTAGGTATAAATTTAACCAAGGATATGAAAGGTCTGTATAATGAAACTGTGAGACTTTGCTGAAAGAAATTGAAAATTTTCTTGCCACAAACAGATCAAAAGTCATCCCGTGTAGATGGATTAGAAGAATAAGTATTGTTTAAGAAAGCAGCCATAATACCCAAAGCCATCTACAGATTTAATGAACCTCTACGAAATTACCAAAGTCATTCTTCACAAAAATAGAAGAAGCAATCCTAAAATTAGTGTGGAACCACAAAAAACCCAAAATAACAAAAACAATTCTGAGAAAAAAGGAACAAAGTTGCAAGTATCACACTTTCTGATTTCAAACTATACTACAGAGCCATAGTAATAAAACAGATGATGCTGGTACAGAAATAGACACATAGAGCAGTGGAATAGGATAGAGAGCCCATAATTCAATTTCAGTATTTATGGTCAACTAATATTCAACAAGAAGCTAAGAATATTCAATTTCAGAAGGATAGTTTTTTTTAACAAATGGTGCTGGGAAAACTAGAGAAACACATGCAGAACATGTTTCCATGTTTTGGCAATTCTGAATAAAGCTGCTATAAAAATTTGGGTGCAGGTTTTATGTGGAAATGTTTTCAATCCATTTGGGTAAATATCAAGGAATAACATTGCTGGATCATATGATAAGTCTATGTTTAGTTTTGCAGGAAACTACCAAACTGTCTTCCAAATTGCCTGTGCCGTGTCTGCATTCCCAACAGTAATGAATGAGAGTCTCTGTTACTCCACATCCTCACAGACTTTTGGTGTTGTCAGTTTTTTGGATGTTAGCCATTCTAATAGGTGTGTGTTGATGTTTAACTTTTTAAAACATGTCTTTGTTAGTCATTTACATTTTGTATTTGATGAATCACTTACCCAGAACATAAGATTTCATAGGAGACACACATGTAATCAGAATGTCTTATATTAAGTAAAATGCCTTAATAAGGTTTTATTTCATTTACAAAACAGATGGATGCAACAGGGCATTGTTTTGAGGCAGAATTTATGCTTGGGTGAAAAACATGATCAGCACATAAAATTTGCAATTAAGGGAAATGCATTTCACCAGCAAAAATACCACTCCAATTTTCATAAAATGATGGGTAGTTATTTAAACAAGTTTTATATGAGTAATTCCTCTGGTACTTTGTCATTTAGTAAGAAGACATATGACTATAAACACATTCTATAACTTGCTGACTTAAATTTCTTACATTCCTAGTATATGAATAAAGAAATCTGGTCTGTGTCTAGCCCCAACTGTGGTAAACTGATTCAAAGCAATAGGTTTTATGAACACTCAGTCAAGTGTAACAAAGGTATTTGATTTACATTACAAAATTCTGTCATCATTATTGTCATTCCTGGACCAGAAATCACGAATGCACTTACCAATGGTAGGAGTCAAAAGTAGTCACTCCACACTTGGCATGTTCTCATTATAAGCAATTATTGGGAATATGCCTACTGGTATTTATATTTCTTTTCTTTCTCTATTTTACTGTTGTAATTAGCTAGTTATTAATATTAATAATATAAAGAAAACAAATGGAAGGCCAGGTATTATAAGCATTGGTCATCTGGGAAGCTTCACCAGGAAGCTGCAACTTTACACTCCCCAGGGAACCACTGGTCTATTCCCTTTAAATCACTGCAGAAGGGGTCCAACAAAGGGGAAATGGATTTATGCTCAGTGAAGTCAGGGTGACATAGGGAAGGTGCTTGTTTGTCAGTCTAACCTGGGGAAAAGATAATTGACTAGAGGAAGTAGAGCCACTGCAGGAACACAAATTCCTGAAGGATTCATTGGATGAGCTCCTAGTTAAAATCCCCAGAAAAAGAAATGTTTGCTCTTGTTCCTCTTCATTTGCTCCTGCTTCCTTGCACTTGCTTGTTGTGTGACTTGTACTAGCCAGCCATGTGGCCCCAAAGCCTCATAGCCCATGGCCATGGGACCTCTAACTCAATGAGACTGCATCTAGGAGCACAAGATAAGTTAGCTAGATGCTGGGCTGGACTGTGCTCCAATATGTAAGGAAAATTCTAGGGATTGGCTTTAATTCTAGCTCTGCTGTAGACAAGATGGGACTTTTTCCATGGCGAGATGAAAGGAGATAGAATTTGTATGTCTATTTCTTTCACAAGGTTAGGGGAGTTTTGACATTATTTTTTCAGGTAGGTTTTCAATTTTTTGCTCCCTTTCTTTTTCTTCTGACACCCCCATGATGTAAATGCTGTTACACTTGAAGTTGTCCCAGAGGCTCCTTACACTATCTTCATATTCTTGTATTCTTTTTTGGTTTTGCTTTTCTGATTGGGTGTTTGTTTGTTTTTAGCTTCCTTATATTCTAAATGCTTGATTTGATTCTTGGTCTCATTTATTCTACTACTGATCCAGTGTAAATTATTCTTTATTTCTATTAGTGTATCCTTCATTTCTGACTGATCCTTTTTTATGTTGTTGATGTCACCAAGTTCCTTGAAGTTCTCACTAAATTCCTTGGAGATATCAGTAAATTCCTTAATATCCTTATAACAATTATTTTGAACTCTATATTTTGGTTGTTTTATTGCTTCCATTTCATTTAGTTCTTTTCCTAGAGATTTCTCCTATTCTTTCATTTGTGACATAGTTATTTGTCTCTGCATTTTGACTGCTTCCTTGTGTTTGTTTCTATGTATTAAGTAGATCTGCTATCTCTCCCAGACTTGGTAGAGTGGCCTTGTTTAGTTGGTGTCTTGTAGGGCCCAGTAGCTCATCCTCCCAAGTCACCTGAGCTGAGCCAGGTGCACTCCTGTGTGATCTGTGTGCACTGTCCTACTGTAGTTGAGCCTTGATTGATGGTTTCACTGGGAGGGATTTATCCCCAGACCAATAGGTTTTGAGGATTGGCTGCGACTACAGCAAAAGAGCTGCTCTACAGGAGATACCACTATGGCACAGGACTTGCTTCAGTGGGGCTTTGTTGCTCACTGACTCTGCCCCTTGAGTGTGTTACTCATGGAGGTGGTCGGGTTGTAATTCTGTGTGGTCAAAACTGATGACCAGATGCACTGGCTCTGAGGCCTCCTGGGAGGTGCAAAGTCTGCCTTTGCTTGTGTCCTGCCTGGGGCCACCCACCATGAGCTACAAAGCAAACTACACATGGCTGCTATTTGTGTTGAGCTTGGAGGTGCCCAGGAGAGGCCAAGATGTTAATCACGGCAGGTTTCCACTAGTGCTGGGCCTGGGGCCACTTATTGAGAACTATGAGACATGCTGATGTCAGCTTCTACTTGTTTGAGAAATTTTAGTAAAGTCTAAAGCATGAGGTAAAAGAGGCCAGTTGTATGGAAAAGCATTGTAAAAGACTTGAATGAGCCTACAAGTAAGGGGTGAGGTGGGGTCTCAGGGCAGGGTGAAAATTGTGAACCAGGTTGATGGAGATTCAGATATGGTACAGCCTGTTGGCTCTGTGGCAAAGAGGGGTTAGCAAAGGCACACTGGCTTCTGCCAGCACTTCTATCTGGGAGAAAGATGCCCCTCCAGCTCCCTCCTTGATTCTGGACAAGTTAGTTCCTCACCGAATGTCCCAGGTTTATTTCAAGCTGCTGCCCCAGTGCTGGCACTCAGAGGGAGTGAGTTTAAGTAACTCCATGTGCAGGCCCTTTAAGATGAACTTCTTGGGACTCCCACAGCCTCCCTGTTGTTCAGCCACAATCCCTGCTGGTTTTTTTACATCCATAAGTTGTAGGGACTTCTCTTCCCAGCACTGGAGCCCTTGGATGGGGGCCTTGTGTGGAGCAGGGAACACTCAAACCTCAGGGAAACCTGCATAGCCAAGATATCTCTCCCAACTTTATTTTTTTAAATATATTTTTATTGATTTCAGAGAGGAAGGGAGAGGGAGAAAGATGGAAACATCAATGATGAGTGAGAATCATTGATCAGCTGCCTCATGCATACTTCCTACTAGAGATTGAGCCCACAACCCGGGCATATACCCTGACTGGGAATTGAATCATGACCTTCTGGTTCATAGGTTGACTCTCAACTACTGAACCATACCAGGCTCCCTCGCGATTTTATTTTATTTTATTTTATTTTATTTTATTTTATTTTATTTTATTTTATTTATTTTATTTTATTTTATCTATCTAATTTATTTTTGCTGCAAAAAGCTTTGTTTCATTTGGTCCAATGCATGGGAGAGGACTTCAGGGTGGTTAAAAGAATTACTAGTAGTTTCAGGAAGAGGCTCAGGTAAAAGCCAGAGACACCAGGGGGATGAAGAGGGGCCTCTGGGCTCCAAAGGTTGTTGGTCGTGCTTAAGGGTGAGCCTTTTGAAGAAATACTTGCCCAGCCCAGCCTGGGGGCTGGCCAGCCTGCAATGTTAGAGTCAGGTGTTGCCCATCTTCTTGATCAGTTTCACCTCCTCATCCAGGAAGTGGTTCTCCAGAAAGTCACAGAGATGAGGGTCACAGCTCCAAAAGGGCCTGGTTCAGGTTCTTCTCTAAGGCCACTCATCTTGGGAAGCTTCAGCATGTCCTGGAAGATAATGCGGCCACCACTCTTGTTTTGCAACTTTAAGAGGTGCTCAGTGCCCTCACACTTCTCCACCAACTTGAAGAAGAAGTGGCCCACATCCTGGAGAGCCACATCCTCAGGGTCAAAATAGCAGCCCAGACAGAGGTGGGTGTGGGAAGCCTGCAGATGCATGTTGGCCAGGCGGTTGATCTCAGCCTCCACCTCAGTGGAATAATTCTGACGAATTTGGGGGCTCATAGTTGTTTAGCAATAAGGAGTTAAGATAGGAAAAAAACCTGTGTGTTGCCTAGTCCTGGAGGTGGTTCTGAATGTGGTGACTGGATAAGATGCAGGAGGATGGTCAGAGGTTGGAAGAAGGGATGTCCCTGGGTCTGTTCCATCCAAATGCTGTTGAAGCAAGAGACAGATCTGGGACCCTGGAGGGCACTGACTTCCTCGAGATTTTAAACTGCCACACATGGGTGTGGGACCAGCAGGTTCTGTGATTCAACCCTAAGTCTCCGCTTCTCCTACCAGTCTAGATATGCTTCTTCTTTACTTCTCTAGTTGTAAGACTTCTGTTCAGCTAGATTTCAGGTGGTTCTAAATGATGGTTGCTCTGTATTTTAGTTGTAAATTTTTATGTGGTTGTGGAAAGCACTGAGTACTACATTTACCTATGCCACTATCTTGACCTGAAGCTTGACTATTTTTTTCTTCATAACCCACGTACAGCTTACTAGAAAGTCCTGTGGGTTATATCTTCAAAATGTGTCTAAAATATTTACACCTTTCACTACTACCAACACCTTGACCCACATCCAAGATAGGTCATCTCTCACCTATTCTATATAATAATAGACAAACATGCAAATTAGCTCTCACTCCGCTATTCTAAGCCATGCCCACTGGCCACTCCCACCAGCCAATCCAGAGTGATATGCACATTAACCTAACAAAGATGGCGGAGGCCAGAGCTGGGATACTTGAGTTTCAGCCACAGCTACCGCGCAAGCATTCCTGCTCTGGCAGCTCCAGGCCTGTTGGAGACTCAGAAGGCAGGGGAGAAAGAGAAGACCAGCTCCAGTGCCTGAGGCTAGCTTTGATCACAGGCCACAGTGGAGAAGCCATCTATCCTTGATTGCAGGCGGGGTGGAGAAGCTGCCTGCCTATCCGCCTGCGGTAATGGATAGTCAGCTTCTCCCCCGAGGCCTGGGATCATGGACAAGTGGATTCTCCCCCAAGCTTGCAATCATGAACAGGATCGGGCCTAAGCCAGAAGGTGGACATCCCCCAAGGGGTCCCAGATTGCGAGAGGGCACAGGCCGGGCTGAGGGACCTCCTGCCCAGTGCACAAATTTTTGTGCACAGGGCCTTTAGTATTATAATAGACTAGAGACCCAATGCATTAAATTTGTGCACAGGTAGGGTCCCTAGGCCTGGCTAGCCATCAGACTGATCAGGGCTTTCCAGATGCTGACCAGGACCTCCCTAACCCAGCTGCCAGCTTCCAGCCAGGACCATCCTTTGTTCCACACTGCCCCTGGTGGTCAGCACATGTCATAGCGAGCAATTGAACTTCCAGTGTCTCAGTCGAACTCCCAAGGGGACACTTTGCATATTAGCCTTATATATATATAGATTTCTGGCAAGTTATCTCCTTTTTTAAACCATTGTCCCCTGATAGTCTACTCTCCATACAACATTCAGATTAAGCTTTCTACTATTAATTGAATTGTGTCCCCCTAAAGTTCATATGTTGAAGCCCTTCATATGTTGAACCAAAGGTGATGTTATTTGGAGATGAGGGCTTTGGGAGGTAATTAGGATTAGATGAGATCATGAAAATGTGGCCCATATTATGGGATTAATGCCCTATAAGGACACCAGAGCGTTTGCTTTCTCTTTCTT
>PVJC01030970.1:0-20795 GCA_004026665.1 Murina feae
GAAGTGCTGCTCAGAAAGTGCGTGTGCCATCGATCGGGACAAGTGGTCATCTGAGGAGCAAGGGCTGGTGACTGCGGTGGTGGGTGGGTTCATACCTCCCAGGCAAGATCTTTTAACGTGTCTGTAACTGGTTTTGAAGTGTGTGATGGTGCGTCATCATGAAGCAAAATTACTTTGCCATGTCTTCTGGCACATTCTGATTGTTTCATGATCAAAGCGTGGTTCAAATTATTGTCAGTAATGATCAGTATTAATGGTTTCATCTGGTTTTAGAAGCTCATAATACACCACACCTTCCTGATCCCACCAAATGCAGAGCAGTGTCTTTCCGAAGCGATTTGGCCTTGCAGTTGATGTTGATGGTTGACCTGTATCAACCCATGATTTTGTACGTTTGGGATTCTCAGCATAAATCCACTTTTCACCACCAGTCACAATTCAGTGCAAAAAAGACTTTCTTGCCATTGAAGCAACATTTTACTGATGACTTTTCAGTTTTCCATTTGTGTTTCATTCAGTTGATGTGGCACCCATTTCTCTTCTTTTAAAATCGTTCCCATTGCTTGTAAATGATTGGAAATTGTTTGCTGAGCAACGTTTAATCTTTCTGCAAGTTGATTTTGAGTTTGCGATGTATCTTCACCCAATAATGCTTGTAATGGTTGGTCTTCAAGCTTTTTTGGTTGACCTGGACGTTCCTTGTCTTGCACATCGAAATCATCACTTTTAAAGGGTTTAAACCAGCGTTCACAAGCATCTTGAGATGGAGCATGTTCACCATAAGCTTCCCAAAGTATACGATAACTTTTCCTTCAAAATAAAGTAATGAATTAAAACTTCCCGCAAATGCTCTTTTTTTGTCACGAAAGTCGACATTTTTAAGCGTAAAAATATCTGATGTTTATAACACCTTCAGAAAATTTGACATGAAGTTTTGAAGCTTGTCAATACAACAAAATAGCACACATACACATCAAATCGCATATATATCAACACAGGTGTAACTCCATCTAGTGAAGAAAATCCGCATTATTAACTGGTACACCTGGTATGTCATTTGCAGCCAGAAATTGTTTTCTCTTTTCCTTACCTCCTGTCTAAAATGTGATCTCTGCTAAATAGAGAAAGAGAGACTCTTGGAGTATAGTAGCACATCAGGCTAATGCTATAAGTGCTCAGTATTAGCAAGAGAAGTATGGATTTAGAGATGCTTCATTCCGAAGATTCCAAAGGATGGAGCCTCTTCTGGAGCAGAAGGCTGGATGGAACCGAATGGACTTTGTCCGAGGGCAGAGCAGAAGGGGAAGGATGTGGAAAGCAGAACAGAGAAGTGGTTCACTAACATAGTAAGAACTCAGAGATGACTTGAGAGGCAAAACAAATAACTATTTTCAGCACCTTCTGGATTAGCTAGTATTAAGATAGTCTTTCTGAACTACACAGTCACATCTTTCCTAACATGGGAGACAGAACTAAGGGTGCATACTTCCAATGAACCTAGAGCGAGTCAAATGCAGTGAGAAAAAAAGCAAACAAATGTCCACTAGTAGACCTTGTTTTATCTTCCGATCCCTTGGGGGTCCAGCCTTGCTCCCCTGCCCTCTCATACGTGCATGGACTCAGTGAGGCATGTTCTTGTAAGAACCTCCTTGAGTTGTTGGTGTAGGTGCACATGCAATGCTACCAAGTGCAGGGAACTACCCTGCTGGTGGCCTGCCACAGTCCTCTGTGGTACCTCCCCAAAGGCCCCAAATCCCAACAGCGTTAACTCTCCCATTTCTCCTGGGCATCTCTTGGGTTAAAGGACCTGATGAACAAGAGACAGGGGAGAACTGCACCCAGTTCCTGTCCTCGGGAGTGATGACCGATTGTTCTCTCTGTCCTGGAAGGAGGAGGTGTTCCCTGCCTGCAGAGGGGCTTTAGGCACAGAGACAATCCACAGAGCTGGGCCCACTAAGCAGCACAGGGCATGACAGAAGTTCGACACAATGTGCTCATTTAAAAACCACTGGCTAGAATACCTCAACTTCAATGATGTCATCAAGGGACCCCAAAAGAAGAAGGATTTCAATGTCTTGAACTTTGCAATCAAGCAGCATATTATGCTTCTCTAGCTGTTTCTGTTCCAGAGAAGACTGAACAATCACAACTTCTTTTTGCCATTTTCCCACTTCCCTGCAAATACAGATATGAAAAAGTGACTGTATTTCACTCATCATGTAAAGATGCACCAAAGAAGAAAAATGTGTTATAAGCTTACATGAAATTACTTTTTTCTATGAATGCTATAAATTCTCAAGCATCTCACTGAACCCAAAGTGATTAGTTAATCCAAGGGAGAATCCTATCTAATAAAAGAGTAACTTGCAAATTAACCGTCACTTCGGGACAAAGATGGTGGTACCCATAGCGCTGGGGGAGGACACTGGCAATGTGAGCTCAGCAGACATTGCCTCTGCAACCCGTGAGCAGGTCTCGCCACCCTGGAGCAGGCAAACACTGCCAGCAGGCAGCCCCCAGAAGGGCCTGTTGGTGGGTCACTGTGGTGACTGGAGAGCAGGCAAGGCCCGCTGGCTGTGGGCAGCACACAGGCAAGGCCTGCCTGTCTCCGGGTTGCTGGGGTGAGATCCCAGAGCAGGCAAGGCCGGCCAGGAGGAGCATCCAGCCCTGTGGCCACAGCTCAAGGATGAGAACTACATGCAGGCGAGGCCAAGAGCCTGAGAGATCAACACAGGGGGGTGCCTGCTCCAAGCCTCCAAGGTGTGCACTGTTCCGAGCCTCAGATGTGGCTGGGGGCAGGCCCCCAGTGGGGACACACATACACACACAGGGCGCCTGCTACGAGCCTCCGCATTGCAGCTAGGGGCAGGCCACCAGCAGACACACACACACACGGTGCCTGCCAGACTGGGGCTATCGGTAGGGCTTCCACTGAGGGGTCCTGGACTGTGAGAGGGCGCAGGCTGAGCTGAGGGACCCCCCTAAGTGCACAAATTTTTGTGCACTGGCCTCCAGTATTCAATAATGAGTATTCTTCCTTTAATCAGGCTAGCAATAACACTGTTTTTTTCTGCTTACTTTAATTCTAAATATGTTCAAATTTTCAAGCTGCATTTCTATTTATATATTTAATTGAATTTAATGGGGTGACATTGGTTAATGCAATTACATAGGTTTCAGGTGTACAATTCTATAATACTCGTCTGTATAACTATACTGTGTGCTCACTACCCCAATCAAGCTCATTTCCCCCTGAATATACACTCTACTAGAGGCCCAATGCAAGAGAATTGTGGATGTCTGCAGTCGGACATCCTTAGCTCTGCTGTGGAGTGGGAGAGGCGCCTGCCACAGCGGCTGTGCTTGCCAGCTGTGAGCAGGGCTTCTGGCTGAGCTGTGCTCCTCCTGTGGGAGTGCACTGACCACCAGGGGGGCAGCTCCTGTGTTGAGAGTCTGCCCCCTGGTGGTCAGTGTGTGTCACAGCCATTTGGTCAATTTGCACATTAGCCTTTTATTATATAGGACTAGGGGCCCGGTGCATAAAAATTTGTGCACTGGGGCAGTGGGGGGAGGGGTGTTTCCTCAGCCCAGCCTGTGCCCTCTCACAGTTTGGGACCCCTCTGGGGATGTCCACCTGCTGGTGTGCCTGGCCAGCCTGGGTGAGGGGCCAATGTCTGTTTGCAGGCTGGTCAAGCTCCCCAGTGGAGACCCTCACCCCAGGGAGTGTGGCAAGCCTGGGTGAGGGGCTAAGGGCAGTTTTCAGGCTGGCCACAGCTCCCACTGACCCTCTGGGCCATTCACCTGGGAAGCAATGGGGTCCCCTGGCTAGTCCCATCCCGCCACCCCTCAGGCTTCTCCGCCTGGGAAGCCCATCAGGTGGCGCTGGCCACCCAATCGGCCTCCCAGCAGGGGGCCGCAGGGTCCCGCCGGCTGGTCCCCGCTTCCCCCGGAAGGCTTCTCCGCCCGGGAGGCCGTTCTGGTGGCACTGGCCACCTGATCGGCCTCCCAGCAGGGGGCCGCGGGGTCCCGCCGGCTGGTCCCCGCTTCCCCTGGAATGCTTCTCCACCTGGGAAGGCATCGGCCGGCCCAGGGCACCAGATGCCTTCTCAGGACCCAGGCTCCCAAGATGGCGGAGCCCTGGGCTGCGGCCTCTGCCATCTTGGCTAGGCTAATTTGCATACAGTCACTCTGATTGGCTGGTGGGCGTGGCTTAGGCCGTCCTGAAGAAACGGTTAATTTTAATATTACGCTTTTATTAGTTAAGATATTTCTTTTTTTGTGTATGTTAATCCTTGCCTGAGGATATTTTTTTCCATTGATTTTCAGGAAGAGTAGAAGAGAGAGGGAAAGAGAGAAAAACATCGATGTGACAGAAACACATCAATTGGTTGCCTCCTGCACAAGCCCCAACCAGGGCCTGGACCGGGGAGGAGCCTGCAACTGAGGTACATGCCTTTGACCAGAATCAAACCCAGAACCCTTTGGGCCTCAGGCTGATGCTCTACCCACTGAGCCAAACAGGCTAGGGCTAAGCTCTACATTTTAGAACCTCAAACCAAGGAAGTCTCTTAGCGAGAGAAATCTCTTGCCAATTAACACATTTTTTTTTTGATTGTGAAAGAGTGTTTTTTATATGTTTACCTAGAATGTAGTAATTTTGTGTACATAAAAAATACAATAACACATATTTTGCAAAGTAAATAAATAGAGACCTCTTTTTAAACTAAAACACTGAAAGTTTCATAGAAAAATATCAAATAGATCGAAAGATATATTTTACGGAAAGTCTAATTTTGGCGAGAAAATGTCAAAAAAGCCCCGCGTTATGACGTGATTTGGCGGGAAAATGCCCGATTACAAAGTGTTAAGTCCCTACACAGTTAACAGTCTGAACTTTTTTACTACCACCATTAATGTAATGCCTTCTGTCCTTTGAAAAAAAATTGTATTGATTTCAGAGAGGATAGGAAAGGGAAAAAGAGATAGAAACATCAACAGAGAGACTCATCAATCTGCTGCCTCCTGCACACTCCCTACCGGGGGTTGAGCCTGCAACCTGGGCATGTGCCCTTGACTGGACTCGAACTCAGGACCCTTCAGTCCACAGGATGACACTCTTATCCACTAAGCCATGCTGGCCAGGCATGCCTTCTGTCTTAAATAAGGCTGTGGGGATTTAACCAGCTGAATCAATGTATGATTTTAAAGAGAAGCTAGAAACAGAACCAAAAAATGAAATAAGAATTATATGGTTTTCAAGAATATGACAACAAACAAAAATGTGGTTCTGTTTAAACTTAAAAAAAAAATCAAGAGTAAATAAACTTTCACTGCAATCAAGAATCTGAGACAAAAACTTTTTGTCTCTATCTTTTGTGGATGAAAAAGGGGCCACACACTAAACATGACAAGCTCAGAGGAGACCTACATGGCTGGCCTTACAAAATCAGACAGTAACTTACGGTTTCTATTCAGACTGTGAAATAATTCACAACTTAAAGAAGGGATGCAGAGAGGACATTTATTTTACTTTCTCCAAAGGGAAAGGGCAGGTGCACTGCTAATCAACACAAGGGCCAAGAACAAAAAGCTGCTCCCCTTTCTAAAGCCTGTTGCTAGGTGACAAGGGAGGATGATTTGGGGACTGAAATAGAGCAGGCATCAGCGGGTGGGTCTTTGTTAGTTTTTCAGGAGACAGGTCAGGCAGATGTCCTAGGGAGGTGTCTTACTAGTGTTTTTTCAAAGCCTATAAAATATGCTTAGATATTTTATCTTTGCTTAGAGCAAAGTTATGAAGAGTTTAAAAGAGGCTTGTTTGAAGAGGAGGAGGGAAGGGAACTTTCTACCAATTATCCCAGAGTTGTAAAAAAACCAAACCAGCAAGGAGGGGTATGCAAGAATGTACTAGTAGACTTGAGAGTAATTTATCTTGTCTTGTAGTTTGAATAGAGGGGCTATCTGAATTAGAGGAGCTAATAATCTTGAGTTTATTTACCAGGTGTTTTTTATAAATTGTGGAAGGCCACAGCAAAACAAAAGGAAGGCTCCCCCACCCCATCCTTACAGTAACCATATGGGATGGTCTGAACATAAACTTCTAAACGAACAGGGAATCATGGCAGGTAGTCACCACCAAGGCCTATAGCGCCCTTGACAAAAGTCAATTTTTGCTTTAAATGAGCCTGTCTGTTGTCCTTTCACACCTAAGATAGCACCCCCTTGGACTGTCCGAATATTCCCCTTTTCCAGACCCCTTAGGGTACAACCTCCCACCACAGCATGAGACCAGAGAACCCTCATTGTTATCTTGTTGCCCACATACCATCTCTGTGTTGTAGATGTTAAATATTAACTGCTCTATACCCACCAATGTAAAAGTATGTGTTTCTCCTTTCACTTTTTACTAATCTCAGATATTTCCTTGCTTTGCTTTTTCCCACGCCCTCAATCTACCTCCAATGAATTTTATGTAACCCTTTGTCTCCTCCTCTGATTCTAATGTATAAAATAAGCTGTAAAACCACTATTTTCTGGAGCATTTTTCTCAATCTGTTCAGATTTCACTTTCTGGCAATTGTCATCAGTTTGGCTCAAATATTGTGTCAATCATACAGGAAAGTCGATGTCATGGTAGTGCAACCAAGTGTTATCATCATCATCATGGCAAATACACATGCTGATCAGGTGCCAGGTACTGTTCTGAGAGTCATGTAAACAATCACTCAATTAGTCCTACTACTGAGATAGGCACTATTCTCCCCATTTTACTGATGAGGAAATGAGGGCACAGTATTGAAGTAGCGGAGATGGGACATATAGCCATGTGGTCGTAGACCGCACCTGCTATGCTGTGTCACACACACAGACTAGGGGAGATTCTACAACAGGAAAACTCCAATGTCAAGAGGAATGTAGGGCAAGGGAGTCTTTATACAGCTCCATGCGTTCATCTGCCTGAAAGAACTGCTCACTTTCAACAACTGAGCATCTCTCTTGGTTTTCCCCTAAATTAGAATATTTGAAAGGTGTGATGTGGGACCACAAGTAACAAAGGACACATATTCAAATAATAAAACTTCCTATAATTGTCAAATTCATAGTAAGCATCTTTAAAACTCTGGTTATGGCCTTTCAAACTGATAAACTTCTTAATTACCTGTCAAGAGTGAAAAACTTCTTCCGCTCCTCTTCAGTTTGAGCGTGGGCTTCCTCAACATTGGCATTCTGGGCGGCAAACGCGTCCTTCAGTTGCTGCCGCTTCACCATGAGCTCATCCACAATCTGCAGACAAGTTTCTTCAACCTGGATGGAGATGATCTGCATTGTACATTTACCATCTTTCACATTAATAATGTCAACAGCTCTTCTTTTTTTAAATAGCTCATCTTCTTATCAATAAAGTCAAACCAGTCATTCTGAGATCCACCCTTATCCTGTGTGATTCCTGAGGCTCTTTCATAGGAGACCCTCACTGTATACTTCCTGGAAATTGGGGATCACATCCCTGCCTTTGTCCTTCACTTCGAATTCAGTCCTCACTAACTGCCACCAGACTTCTCTTCCCATTGTCTGTGAAAATGTTCATGCTACTATAGACTCTTAATAAGCAAACTAGACAGACACAAACTCTACTTTTTTAACTAAAATAAATTTTACTTTCATCACTTCTTCCAGACTCTCTGGCTCTCTTCATAGCAGCACTATGTGGCCTTATCCCAGAATCCCATCCCTGCTCCACTGCCTTCCTCTCTGTCTAGGAGTCTCAACCATTCATATATGGTTTCAGTTTACCCTCAATCCAGCTCGGCCTTCCCATAATCTATGTGCTCTTTACGCCATAGAAATTACTATCTAGATGTCACATGATAACTCAAGCCCCACAGATCCAGAATTTTCTCTCCTTCACCTGCTTTTCCTATCCATCAGCTACTCAACTTAGGACCAGTCATTTGTGGCATCTCCTCTCCCACTTCAACATCTAATAATGTGTGAAGCTGTGCCCATTTTACTTCAAATTATTTCTCAAATCTGCCTTCTGCACCCCACCCCTCTATAAGACTTAGGAGTACAAGATGCATTCAATGGAGGAAGTAATTATTTTAATGATGAGACACTTCATTATTAATTACCTTCTTCAAGTTATCAATGTCTTCTCTACCTTTCTGGATAGTTTCTTTTAATGTGTTGATCTTATTTTGTTTCTTCTTCAGCTGATTGCGACTATATTCTAGTTGAATATTAAGCCGAGTTTTTTGTTTTTCAAATTCTAATCTAGAGTAGTAAAGGCAAGCATTATAAGTGGCAAACATAGTCCTTCCATTTACTGTTTATTATGGAAAAGTTCAAACAAATACAAAAGCAGGAGGAGTACTTTAATGAATTCCCATATAATACCATCCAACTTCAATAATTATCAACTCATGGTTAATATTATCCCACTCATTACTCCCTCCCCTCGCTGGATTACTTGAGGCAAATTTCATACATATGTAATTTCATCTGTAAATGTGTTAGTATGTGTTTCTGAAAGTGAAGTGATTTTCAATGCATAACCATACACAAGTACAAATAAAAATGATGACAATTCCTTAAATATCAAATTGCTATCATTGGCAAATTTCCCAAGTCTCACTATTTGAAAACTGGTGTGTGTGAATCAGTAGCCATACATTGCATACAATATGTTTCTCATGTCTTTTATACAGGTTTTCTTCCCTTTTTTCTTTTAAGTTACAATTTTGTACTTATCCTTATTTAGCCAGTCAATTATAATAGCTATTTATTCAGAAGCTCCCAAACTTGGAATTTAAGAACACGTTCCTTCCTTACACACTACCTTTTTTTCTCCTTTTAATCTTTCTTGTTGAAAGTATTACACAGGTCCTCCTTTCCCCCTACCAACCTCTCCAGCCGGCCCCCTGCACTCCCTACTTTGCCAGAGTCGTAAAGTCCTCTGAAGAATCCCCATCTCACAGTAGTTCACCCTTTCCATCCTCTCTCCCTCTAGTAAGTTCATTCAAGAAACATGTTAAGCACTTTGTGTATCAGACACTGTGCTGGATAAAACTGATACAAAAACAACAACAAAAACGACTGTAATGACAAAAACAATAAGTACTATTTGATGACAGGTTACAAATGCTTTTTTGTGAAGTAACTCACTAAGTTGTAGGACCCTCTGAGACAGGTAATAAATGCCACTGTCCCTATTTAACGGACAAACCAAGGCACAGCGAGGTGAGCATCTTGCCCCAGGCTACCCACTTAGGAAGTGGTGGAGCCAGCAGAAAACGTCATACAGGTACAACAGAGTGTCTGCTCTTAGCCACTGCCTGCAGGAGTGGCTGAGGACAAACTCTTGAGGGCTATTTCTGCGGCGGCAGGAAGACATACAGGCTGCACTAGGGGAACATTTCTTTCCTTGGCTTCGGGACTCCACACTCCTCTGGCTTTCCTTTCCCCTTACTTGCTGCTGCTTGAATGGTTCCTTCTCTTCTGATCAATTTGTTAGCATAGCCTGGGATCTCTTGTCCACCTACATTCATTCCCTTTGATCTTATCCAGTCACATGTCTTAAATGCCATCAGTTTGCTAGTAATTCCCACTTTACACTTCCTGACTGGACCTCACCCAGGAGCTCTTAACTGTCCATTCATCTGCCTGCTCTACATCTCATCTCCGATTGGATGGCAGAGGCATCTTGGAACACATAATGGATAATCTACTAAAAGCAGTAAGTTTTAGTAAGTTACTAGATGTTAGATCTAAAACTTGATACCATTTTCTACATCAGTACAAGACAACCAGAAAAATATCATACAGACAGATACTATTCACAAGAGAGAAAAACTAAAAATCTAGACATTAACTGAATAAGAACATTCATATTTCTATGGAAAACAACTTTAAAATTATAATGAAGAATATGATGATCAGAATAAAAGACATTCTATGTTCTTAGTAAGAGGACTTAATATACTGAAAATGTTCTCCTCAAAATAAATCTATAAATCCAGCCCTAGCTGGTTTGGCTCAGTGGATAGAGTGTCAGCCTGTGAACTGAAAGGTCCCAGGTTTGATTCTGGTCAAGGGCACATGCCCGGGTTGTGGGCTCGATCCTCAGTAGGGTACTTGCAGGAGGCAGCCGATCCACCACAATTCTCTCTCATCATGGATGTTTCTGTCTCTCTCTCCCTCTTCCTTCCTCTCGGAAATCAATAAAAATATTTTAAAAATCTAGACAGACAATAAATCCAATGCAATCTCAATCAGAATCCCAGGTTCATTTTATGAGATGCTCAATAAAAAGCAATAGGCAGAATTCTTTACAAAGAAAATCTTCTGAAATTAAAGTTGACTTCAGAACAAGGAATACATCAGGGATAAAGAAGGGCATTTTATATTATAAGGAAATTAATTCAGCAAAAAGACATAACAATCCCAAATATATATGCACCTAATCACAAGACTTTAAAATACAAGAGGCAGCCTTGGCCGGGTAGCTCAGTTGGTCAGTGTCATCCTGATACGCCAAGGTTGTGTGTTCGATCGTCAGTCAGGGAACATACAAGAATCAACCAATGGCCCTGGCCAGCTTGCCCAGTGGTTAGAGCACTGGGCCGAGGACCAAAAGGTCAAAGGATTGATTCCCAGTCAAGGGCACATACCTGGGTTACAGGTTCAGTTCCCAGTGTGGTCAGGGGTGGGGTGCCTGAAGGAGGCAACCAATCGATGTGTGTCTCTTACATCAATGTTTCTCTCTCTCCCTCCTTTCTCCCTTTCACTCTCTAAAATCAATGGGAAAAATACCCTTGAGAAGGATTAATAACAACAAAAAATCAATCAATGACTGCATAAATAAACAGAACACAAATTAATGTTTCTCTTTTTTCCTTCTTCTCTTAAAAAACCAAATCAATCAACAAAAAAATTCCAAAAAAATTCAAGAAGTAAAAACTGACAGAAATTGGATGAAAAAATTGACAGGCTTGAAAGCATAGCTGGAAGCTCAGCACTCCCTCCCCTCAGTGACTGGAAGAACTAGACAGCTGAGGACGCGAGCA
This sequence comes from Murina feae, assembly GCA_004026665.1. Classification (NCBI taxonomy): domain Eukaryota; kingdom Metazoa; phylum Chordata; class Mammalia; order Chiroptera; family Vespertilionidae; genus Murina; species Murina feae. Next base: position 11,064 of record PVJC01030970.1, read on the forward strand.
ACATGCACTGACGCAACTGCCACTCGGGGAACACCCCATCCAACAGCAGAGTAAGCCTTTTTCTCAAGTATACACGGACATTTATTAAGATAGAATACATGCTGAGAAATCAAACAAGCCTCAGACAATGTAAAAGGAATGAAACAATGTGGAATATATTCCTGTCACATGTAATTAAAACAAAAATCGGTAACAGAAAAATATCTGAATCATGATTCTAAATATCCCCATGAGTCATAGAAAGAAATCACAAGGAATATTAGAAAATATTCTGAGTATAATGAAAATGAAAATACAACATACCAGAAGTAGTGTGAGGTAGCTTTAGCAGTACTTAGTAAGATATAGCTTAAAATGCTTATATTAGAAGAGAAGAAAAGTCTAAAATACATAATGTAAGCTTCTATCTTAAAACCTTGAAAAGAGTAAATTAAACTCAAATAAATAGAAGGAAATAATAAAGTTAAGAGCAGAAAGCAACACTATAGAAAGACAAACCATAGAGAAAATCAATGAAGCCAAGAACTAGTCTTAGAAAAAAAAATCAGTGATATTAACACACTTCCAGCTGGACGTTAAGAAGAAAAGAAAAGAGACAAATCACCAATATCAGAAATGAAAGGGCAAACATCAGTACAGATCCTAGACATTAAAATGGATAAAAGGAAATATTATTCATGACTTTATGAATTTGACAACTTGGATGATATGCAAATTCCCTGAAAGACACAAACTACCAAAGCTCACTCAAGAAAAACAATACCCTGAATAATTCTGTTATCTATTAAGAAAATGGAATTTGTAATTAAAAAACCTTCCCACATGCCCTGGCCCAAGTGATCCAGTGGTAGAGTGCCTGCCTGCCTACCAAAGGGCACAGTTTCTATTCTTGGTCGAGCACATGTACCTGGGTTGCAGTTCACTTCCTGCCCCCGATCAGGGCAAGTGCAGGAGTCAACCAGTCGATATGTCTCTCATATTGATGTATCTCTCTCTCTCCCTCTCTCTCTCTCTCTCTCTCTCTCTCTCTCTCTCTCTCTCTCTCTCTCTCCCTCCCTCCCTCCCTCCCTCCCTCCTTCCCTCCCTTCTACTCTCTGAAAAAGCAACGGAAAAAAACATCCTCAGGTGAGGACAAACAAAAACACCAAAAAAAACCTTCCAACAAAGAAAGGTGGGTGGCCCTAGTGGCTTCCCATGCAAGTTTTATCAAACATTTAGGTAGGAAATATTCTACAGAAACTCTCCCAGAAAAACATACAGAGGATAATTCTTGACTAATTTTATGGGTCTGGCATTACCCTGATACAAAAACATGACAAAGACATTGAAAGGAAAGAAAACTATAGGCCAACGTACTCATGAATGTAGATGCAAAAATTCTTAACAAAACCCTAACCAGTTTGGCTCAGTGGATAGAGCGTCGGCCTGCGGACTGAAAGGTCCCAGGTTCGATTCCGGTCAAGGGCATGTACCTTGGTTGCGGGCACATTCCCAGTGGGAGGTGTGCGGGAGGCAGCTGATTCCCTCTCTCTTCCTCTCTGTAAAAAATCAATAAAATTTTAAAAAATTCTTAACAAAATTTTAGCAAATCAAATCAAAAACCAATACGAGACTAAGTGGGCTCATTCTAGTTGTGCAAAGTTGGTTTAACATTCTAAAGTCAAACGGTGTAATTTACAATATTAATAACCAACCCCCCAAAACCCAACCATACACTCCTTTCAATAGAGGGCAGAAAAAATATCTGACAATCTCAACACTCCTTCATGATAAAACATTTCAGCAAACTACAATTAGAAGAGAACTTCAACTTTCATAAAAAGATGCTTTTCTCCCTTTCCTATACTATGAAACAGTTTAATTATTCAAGGTTTTCTTAAATATTAACTGTTGAAGTTTCCTGTATCTTTAAAGTTTGCTGAGATGATTCCTCTGTGAAACCATACGTCCTGGTGAATTTGGGGATGGCGTGGGTAAAAGTTTTTTACTTTCTTTTCCTATGATAACTGGCCTCCTTAGAATTTTCTATCTTAGTAATATATTATTTCTTGAAAATTATCAATGTTATCTACATATATAAATATTCACAGAGAACTAAGAAATTAGTCTTATTATTCTTTTGATAAGCACTGTGTTATTATGTTCCCATTCTCTTATTTTGCATATCTGTGTTCTTTAAAAAATTATGAAATCAAAGAATTAGATCTCTTTATAAGAACACGAGTATTTACTAGCTATTTCTTGACACACTGAAATAAAGACCTCAGGCATCCCTTGAATTATGAAATAATAGTTATTTATATATGTACTTTGCCCCCCAACATTTTAAACAAAAATACCTTTTTTGATCAATTTCTTGTTGCTGTTTAACATGTTTTTTCTCAAATTCACGAATATTTTCCACACCAATTTCTTCACAGAAGTGTTGAAAAATATCATCTTCAACCTTTTACATGATTTAAAAAACAATTGGTTTAATAATTAATTTTAAGAACATATACAGACAATGCTTAAATCTAAATTTTCCTCTCCAGGTTTTTCCTGGATTAGGCAAAAAACTAATCCCAACAAGCATTATTGTACTCTTTGGAGCCTGTGCTTTCTTGTTCTTCAGCTCCATAAACTACGCCCATCTATTTTCAAGTTTCTTATTCTAAAAATTAAATAAGAATGCGCAAAATTAGTTTTATTAAGAGTTTTGGCTTCATGAAGTGTTTAAAATGAAAAACATTTAAATTACATTAGCCACACCAAAATGTAATATTACATATAAATAAAATATTCCTTTTATGAGCAATACCACAGTGTCTTAGGCAGAATAAAGTCTGACTAGAGAAGAGAATTAAGACTCAAAAAGATTTGGAAAAACTAGAATAAGCCAAATCCAACAAAATAACATTTAACTTCAATATTTTTAAAGCCCTGCATTTATGTAAAATTATACAACAAACAGACCTATTTTTACAGCAAGACATGTTTAAAACTTTCAGATTTTAGTTCAGTCTAAATGACATATGAATGTGAATGACTGATGGGATGGTGAGCTATGATTTACACAGTAGATAATCCAAACCATGAAAGTGACAGCTCTATGTGTGGTGTTCCAGGCACTCTGTACTGGTCAGACAGTAATTGACATTATGCTTTGTTCTGGGCATTGACAAACAACAGAGAACCCAAGAGGATGGTTACCAGAACTGCTTTTAACCTGGAAAAGAGACATTAAGGAGCTACATAAGTATGGCTTCAAATCATGTGATACAAGGTAGAACTAAAAGCAATGGGTGAAAATTACTGAGTGATGGTGTGACAAACAACTTTCTCAGGATTAAAGAGAAGCTACAGAGAAATGAATTAAATCAGAAAGTCCCTATTAACAAGCAGAGGCTAGATGACCAAAGCTTATTTCCCCAGAGCCAGTCACGGTGCCTGGCGAATACAATAAATGTTCCAGAAATAATTACTGAGCGAAGCTTTTGGTTTAAAATCATCACTCAAGGATATGTTTTATTGACTTTTAGAGAGAGTGGAAGCGAGAGAAGGAGAAGGAGAGAGAGAGAAACATCGAGGTGAGAGAAACACAGGTTGGTTGCCTCCCATACTGGGGACTGAACCTGAAACCTTTTGGTGCATGGAATAATGCTCTGACCAACTGAGCTACTGGACTAAATAAGTAATCTTAAAAGATAACCCAAAGGACCCAGTTCTTTCTCCCTGATGTTTATGGCAGTGGGAGAGAGAAGGAGGCGGGAACTCTTACAATGAGCAAGGAAAGGTTGGAGAGCAGAGAGTAGTGCGCACTGGTCATTGTCCCCTGAGACGGGCAATAGTGGTTCTTAAAAGACCAAGAAAATCAATTTTGCAAACCAGTAAAACTTAGTACATATTCAAGAAGCTCTAAATCTGGCATCTGGTCTAGAACTACATTCTATATGCCACTTAGTAATAAATATATCATTCATGACCTTGTCTATCTTTTCTTGAAATTCTTCAATCTTTTGTTGCCACTTTTTGATTCCTTCATTCAACATAGTACACTGAGAGTCAATATTTAGTTGTTCACTTTGTAGCTGCGATTGCTCCTAATTACAAGAAAAAAAATTCTATTTTAGCTTTATATAGTGAAGCAAAAAATGTGATAGGTATCTTTTAGAATAAAAGAGGAATCCAGGAGGTAGGGTAAATTCAGGTACAATTGTACAAGGTTAACAACCATAAAAATAAAGTAACTAAAGGACTATAATATAATCTCAAATCATGAAGTAGAGTGTAACTTCATGGTGGTATAGAAATGTAACTCCTGAAACTACATGTCTTGGTTCTAATGTCCATTAAATTTTATGTAAGTCTATGTTACCCGGGTAAAAGCAGCAAGGTGCTTTTTTTTCATCATCTCTAGTTCACTTTGCGAATATTTGAGTCGTGTATGAGTTCCTTGTACTAGAGTCTGTATTTGTTTTAAATCTACTTCCTTGCGAAGTATCTTCATTAAATCCTAAAGAGGAAGAGAAACAGAATGAGAACATTTTACAGCAGAAAAAGCACTTGCACTTTTCCAAGTGCTTTCATAAGTCATGATGGCAATGACTTTTTACATAGAGCCACATCCACATTCCATCTCCCCTTCTTCTGGGCTGTTAAGAATATAAGCCATCTGGAGTAATCAAGATGCCATACAGCATCCTCAGAAAACTGACACACTTCCTAACAGCAAACAGGACTGAAAATGGAGGAATGGGGACTGCGGGTTCCGCTCAAGGCACATGAATGGGATGGACTGTGCCTGGCGTTTGGGGCACCCTTGTCTTTCTGCTCGCCTCATCCATTCCTGTCTCCCTTCTCTTACCCTCTTTACTCAGCCAAATTAACTGCCTAGTGTATGTTCTTCTGTATTTTACCCCAAGGCCTTACATGAACATGTGTATACATATCTACCTGTTTTTATCTTCTTATTTTGCAAATTAAGAATCATATTGAACATGCATTCCTGCCTCTTGCTTCTCTCATTCAGTTACTCACAAAAGTCAACTTAGATAAAACTCTAAATTCATCCTTTTAACAGCCATGTATTATTCCAGAGTGAGTTTGTACCAAAATTATGTAATTATTCCCTAAATAAGGGGCATTCACTTTGTTTCCAGGGTTTTGCGACCACACAATGCTGCAACAACATCCTTTCCTATAAGCACTGGTGCTCCTATTTCCATGCAATAGATTCCCCAGGGTGAGATCAATGGGCCAAAGGTATTCATGTTCTTAATAGCTGGTACCAAACACTTTCCCCAAGATTATAACAATTTACATTTCTATAAATAATGTATGAGCTCATGTTTCTTTACATCTCCACCAGCGCATATATTTTTCCAAGTTTCTTTGATAGGTATGAAATAATCTGAATTAGTACTAGAGGCCTGGTACACAAAAATTTGTGCACTTGGGGGGTCCCTCAGCCCAGCCTGTGCCCTCTCGCCCGCTTCCCAGGCGATTGGGCCTAAGCTGGCAGTCAGACATCCCTCTGGCAGCCCGGGAGCCCTCAGGGGATGTCCACTTGCCAGCGGGGAGCAGGCCTAAGCTGCAGTCAGACATCCTAAGCACTGCTGAGGAGGTGGGTGCGTCTCCCACCACTACTGCCGTCAGCCTGGCTTGTGGCTGAGCAGAGCTCCTGTAGGAGCGCATTGACCACCAGGGGGAAGCTCCTGCATTAAGCGTCTGCCCCCTGGTGGTCAGTGTGTGTCATAGTGACCAGTCATTTCCAGTTGTTCTGCTGTTAGGGTCAATTTGCATATTACCCTTTTATTATATAGGATTTCCCTGAGTGCTATATTCTATATTGAGCATTGTTTCATGTGCACTAGCCATATGGAGTTCTTTCTCTGAATTGTTTAATCCTATCCTTTGCTCAGGTATTTCTATCATAACGTTGTTACTCATGTCAATTTGTAAAAAGTTCTTTGATAGTACAGAACCTACAGTATTCATTTTAAATTTTAAGAAAACATATACAATAGCTCTTTATTTTCATTCAGATTTTTCTTTTAACATTCAAGTAGTTTAATCTATCTGGAATTTATTTTTGTATGTTATAATATAGGGCAAATTAGTTTAAAAAACATAATTATTCTACTTAGTATTCTATAACTTTTATAATATGGATTTACCTTTAATTCTTGCATTAAATGGGTTCTTCTGTCTCTTAAATTCTTTACCTCTTTCTCATCCCAGCATCGAGCCTTGTATTTTAAGTCACTTGAACCTCCAGAGATCACCCCAGATTTTAAAAATAATGTTCCATCAAGAGCTACTGTCTGTAAAAATAAAAATATTTTACCTTTGCGAAATGTACGTGAAGAAGATAAAAGTAGGACATAATAAGTCAACTTTTACAGCTGAGAATTTTTAGATAATAAAAACCACACAATAAATCTCTAGCATATGAAAAGACACCAACCAATAAACCACAAATATAAAACCCTGTTTTACTAAGGCTCAAAGCAATTCTAGGCAACAAATTAGAAATTAAAAAGCTTCAAAATAAATTGTATATTAGTTCCAAACATAGTCAATATTGAGAAGAAAAAACCACGGATATTTGCATTTAATATCAAATATTTTGCATTATATAATACTGTATTTAGAAAATTTTGAAATGACGTGTCAATGGCATATTATTAAAATCATCTTAGCAACTTTAAGATACCAAAAATATCACTTGCCAAAATGGATATGACCTGGAACCAAGAACAAAAACCTAAATGGAGTCAAGGGTTAAAAACAGCTTGAAGTTACAGTCCTGAGTAAGCACAGGCTTCATGAGTAAATAAAATAAATTCTCTATATTTTGCAAATGATTTTAGTCAAAGCAGGAAGAGACCACCTGTAAAGGACTAAAACCATGTAAAATGAGCTGATTTAAAAATTAAAAAAGCCAACAAATAGGAGTCTCACTGATTCCTTCATTCAGACATTCCCTGCATGACTGCTGTTTGAGATTCCACACTGGGGACTGGAGTGACAAAGGGAGTGAAATACAGTATTGATCCTCAACTCAGACTTGTATACATAAGAAGTTCATTCTTATTTAAGGTTACAGAATATTCCATTCTGTGAATATATTATAATTTTATTGAATAAGTCTAGTTTCCAATTTTTCCTGTTATACATAATGGCTCAATGAATAAATCTTGTGTATACATCCTCTCACATACATGTGAGTTTATCTATGTGAAGTTCCTAAGAAGTACATCTGGTACAATTGCCCATCACAGAGCTGATACTAACTCACACTATCACAGTAGTGAATGGCAGAGCCTCTCTCTTCATGAAGTGTTGTTAAACTTTTTGATGTGGACCAATCTGACATGTGAAAATACTATTTCAGTGCACCTTTATTGGGCATTTCCCATATTTTAAGTAAGGATGAGTTTTCGTATTTAAGAGCAATTATATTTCCTTTTATAAAAAACTTATTCATATCCTTTGTCCATGTTTATTTTTATTCATTTTCTGATTAATTTGTAGGAAATTTTTTTAAATGAAATCTTTATTGTTCAGATTATTACAGATGTTCCCTTTTTTTAACCCCATAGCTCCCCTCCACCTCATCCTCCCCACCCCGGTCCCCTACCCCTACCACTGTCTTCATCCATAGATGTAAGATTTTTGTCCAGTCTCTTCCCATACCCCTCATGTCCCCTTCCCCCTGAGAATTGTCAGTCCATTCCCTTTCTATGCCCTTACTTATATTCAATTCACCAGTTTATTCTGTTCATCAGATATTTCTATTGAGTTGTTATATTCACTTGTTGATAGATATGTATTTGTTGTCACTTTGTTGTTCATAGTTTTTATTTTTACCTTTTTCTTCTTAAAGAACGCCCTTCAGCATTTCAAATAATCCTGGTTTGGTAGTAATGTACTCCTTTAGCTTTTTATTGTCTGTAAAGCTCTTTATCTGACCATCAATTTTACATGATAGCCTTGTTGGGTAGAGTAATCTTGGTTGTAGGTTCTTGCTATTCATCACTTTGAATATTTCTTGCCACTCCCTTCTGGCCTGCATGGTTTCTGTTGAGAAATCAGCTGATAGTCGTATGGGTACTCCCTTGTAGGTAACTAACTGTTTTTCTCTTGCTGCTTTTAATATTCTTTGTCTTTTGCCCTTGGCATTTTAATTATGGTGTGTCTTGCTGTGGTCCTCCTTGGATTCCTTTTGCTTGGGGTTCTCTGTGCTTCCTGGACTTGAAAGTCTATTTCTTTCACCAAGTAGGGGAAGTTTTCTGTCATTACTTTTTCAAATAGGTTTTCAATCTCTTGCTCTCTCTCTCTTCTTCTGGCACCCCTATAATTCTGATGTTGGTACGCTTAAAGTTGTCCCAGATGTTCCTTACACTATCTTCACACTTCTGGATTCTTCTTGTTTTTTTCTCTTCCAATTGGGTGCTCTTTGCTTTTTCATATTTCACATCTTTGACTTGATTATTGCAAACCTCTAGTCTGCTGTTGGATCTCTGTATATTACTAAATTTATTGGCGGATTCTAGAAAATTCTTGAAAAACCTTAAAACCGTAGTTCTGAACTCTATATCCAGTAGTTTGCTTTCCTCTATTTCTGTCATTTGTGACCTGTTTCTTTGTCTCTGCATTTTGGCTGCTTCCCTGCGTTGAGAGTGGCTTTCTGTGCTAGGTGTCCTATAGGGCCCAGTGATTCAGCCTCCCCAATCACCTGGGGTGGACACTCTTGTTGTATGCCTTTGAAGGCTGGGTGCACAGTCTTGTTGTGGTTATCACTGGGAGGTATCACTTGGAGGAAATGACCTGTAGGCCTTTCTCTTAGTTGTTTGGGGTTTGAAACTTTTGGAGTTCTGTCCCAGCTGCAGTCTGTTAGGTTAGGCTGCAGGCAGGCAGGTGCACAGCTTGGGCGGGGTTGTAAGTTGGGTGGGGCGGGGTCTCAGAGTCACCAGGGCGGAGCAACCTGTAATGGCTGCCCCCCCGCTGACTCCGTGGTTTCTCCCTGGTTTTAGTGTCTGCGCGCCTGAGTCCCCGCATCAGTGATTGCTGCGAACAGCTCCGCTAGAACGCCACTGGTCTTCCGCCCCGTTGCCCGACAGCCTACATTGCATTCAGAGCAACCCTGGAGTTTATAATCGCCTTCCTAGCTGCGGACCCAGGAGCTGCCACCGCCACCCTTTCACCCATGCTGCCTCCGTTTCGCGCGTCCATACCTCTCAGTTTTGGCGCTGAGAACTTCTACTCAGTCTCAATGCACTCGTTCTCTTGCCTTCTAGTTGTAAAGCTTCCCCTCCCTTGGTTCTGGAGGATGGCCGTTTATCTTTATAGTTGTACTAGGGGCCTGGTGCACAAAAATTTGTGCACTCGGGGTGGAGGGAGTCCTTCAGCCCGGCCCGTGCCCTCTGACAGTCTGGGACCCCTCAGTGGATGTCCTATGATGGCCCCAGTCTGCCAGGCGCCTTTTGTGTGTGTGTGTGTATATGTGTGTGTGTGTGTCACCACTGGGGACCTGCCCCCAGCCACAACTGAGGCTCGGAGCAGTCCTCCTGTGTGTGTCTACCTGCCGGGGGCCTGCCCCCAGGCACACCGTGGAGGCTTGGAGCAGGCATCCCCTCTATGTTGATCTCTCAGACTCTTGCCCTCCCCTGCATGTTGTTCTCTTTTTTGAGCGTGGCCAGGGCTGGGTGCGGCCTGCCTCCCAAGCTTGCCTACTGCCCATCTTCC